>JAAAYG020010437.1:0-23995 GCA_009936455.2 Tomocerus minor | reverse complement strand
TAGGAGACAGAGAGTCCCATAGGATAGAGAGTCGATAGGATCTAAAGTCCAATAGGATCTAAAGTCCGTGATTCCCTACTCCTAGCAAGCATCACAATGTAATATTGTAGGCAGAGTATATCACACAACCAGCACGTGTTTCTAGAACACTGTTTTACTAGCTGCATCTCGGCAAGATCAATTAAAATTCTGTTGATCGAACAACACCTAGAACAAATACCTATGTATTCTAGTACTACTTGAAAAACCACAAGACAATTTTTAAAAAATCACGGATATTAATTTTTTCACACCCTGTTATTTGCAAAGGAAGATGTTTTTGTATTACTTTAAGTTGTTTTCTACTGATGCTACTTAGTACACTATTATTGTTATTGCATTCATTCAGTACATTTCCATTGAAAAGTACAAGCTAAAAAAATTAGAAATTCCCAATTATTACACGAGTAAATATTTATCAATTTCAGCCATAAATAGAAATTCCCAATTATTACACGAGTAA
The DNA here is from genome assembly GCA_009936455.2 of Tomocerus minor. Lineage (NCBI taxonomy): Eukaryota > Metazoa > Arthropoda > Collembola > Entomobryomorpha > Tomoceridae > Tomocerus > Tomocerus minor. Next base: position 23,493 of record JAAAYG020010437.1, on the reverse strand, counting down.
ATATTTATCAATTTCAGTCATAAACAATGCAACATCTTCAATGTTTCGTTGTAAGAGATATCAGTCAGAGTTTCTACTAGCTAAATGAAGTGTATTTATTACAAACTACAAGGATCGAGTTTAGAAGTTCTCCAATAGTATTATCATGTCTTGCAGAGTATTTTCTGAAGTAGTATGATAGGTGTAGGTGTAAGAATCCCGTCAAATGTCATGTAGTAGCCTAAATAAAGAGGGTCTTTTTTGGAGAGTGGAAGTGTGCAAATTCCCCGGTAAACTGTGTATGAGACGAAGGAAGGAAATTAGACGGAGAGTTGAGGAGAGGGAGAAAAATCATTGGGAGAGTTGAAGTTTTCACAAATATCTTTGCTTTGGCGCAAATGAGTCTGGGAAGTGGGAGAGACGAAGTCTTGTCTCGTCCTCTCTTTGACTCTTGCAATCTGAAAAGTATAGAGGCAAGTGAAGTGCCCTGGATACTCCTACTTACTTACTACTTGGGTAGCTACTAGAGTAAAGGAAGATTGCTATCTTAGGAGAAAGGCAGGAAGTTAAATGAAAGCTAAAGGCAGAAAGAAACATTCAATAGAGTTTTAACCCGAAATGGAGCGAAAGGTTAGTAGTTGGTTAAAACTTAGCTAGTCCATAGTGATACTACATGTAGACTATATTATATGATATTTTCTAGAAAAATGTCTAATATTCTGCAGTAGCACCGGCACATGTAAACTATAGAGACTATGACTCTTGGGATGGGTTAAGCAGTGTAGTCGAGCATCATATTACTTATTAAAGGACGTAAATGGCTAGATTTATATTTTAAGTTGCAATGGACTGAGTAGGAAGGAGATAGGTCATATATAAAAGCGTTGGATGTGTGACTGGACTGGATTGCTGAAGAGGATTCTTTTTGGTGCTCTCGTGCCGTGTCTACCTACATATATTTCTAACTATTACAGTTGTCACTTAGAATTCCGCAAGAGCCTCGGAATATTTTTCATGCTTTTTGAAGTTTTAAATGCATAATGACAATGTGACAGTGTCATCTCTATATCTGACGAGCCTCTTTTGCCCTCCTTTCCTTTGGCACAAAGAGAAGAGACGGCGAGGAGTAATTTCTATTCCAGTTCAGTTGAGATAACTAAAAAGGGTTCGCTTACTCATTCAATGTTTGAGTTCGCGAGAGCTCAGTCTCCGACTTTCTTCGAGCTTTATCAAATAAAATCATTCTATTCTTTGCCCTCTCCTGCCCTCAGTTCACTTCACTCCAATTCTCCGTCCACTGAAAGACACAGACACAAGCTCTCTATGCCTTTTGCAAAGATTAACATGGCATTCTAGAATGTTACACTCTAACGGGACCTCCGATCCATTTCTTCCAACTACACTTTTAATACTATGATTACTATGTCGCCATATAAGCCTCTCTCTCTCTACCTACTCCTGTCTAACAACGTCTTCACTAAAAGGTAATTCCTTTTTTAAACGGGTTCATCTTCATCTCCTCCTACAAGAATAATGACAATGCTCTGTTCATCAAAATAAAAAATACCTAGTTAGTTACCTTGCTTCATGCCAGCAGAGATATGTAACCTCAAGAAATTAATTCATCATGCGTGAACTTTAAATCAAAACAGACCAGATCAAACCAGTAACGTAGAATCTACCAACTCTTCAGGTATATAGACGCAATTTTTGTCTCTTACAAAAAGGAGCTACATCGACGAAGAATACTAATTCTATTCAGTTTTCACAACATCAAGGGAATATCCTCTGATTTCAATGGAAAATTACTGCGTGCTCAACGAAAGATTCCGTTTAGGTATACTAAATCAAAAGGATTCCTTTTCTGTACGACATTCAAAAGGACAGCTATATCTTATATGCCTCTGCGTAAGTGTCAATATATTAGTTGTCTAACTAACTACATTAGCATAAAGAAAATCTTTCTGAACTTTTTTGAATACTAATGACTGCTATAAACAAAAATCCGTTAACTACTACTTACATTTACTGTATTCCCATAATTTAACACTGTATATCTTGAGGAGGGGGGAAAATAGAGGAGATATTTTAATTTTATTATCATATATTACATTAGGACAATAGATATCTGAAAAGACGTTTATTGCCGTATATATTAAAGATAGGAGAAGAATGTGTAACATTATACGAGGAGTCTGCTCGAAAGAGAATGACTTATGTTTCTATACATTATTTATGAGAGCCGGACATAACTCAAGAAAAAAGTGAAACTAACTACTCGTTCTTTAGTCTTATGCCCGCATATATATTGCATTATTTAGCAATAGAATGGTTAGCTATATAGCTCTGCGTAATCGTTACTGACAGACACACACACAAATGCAAACGACTGCCCATTAAATTCAATAGGCAATAAACGTGACATTGAATTCCTTTTGATGTGATTCAATGGAGATTTACGAGACGAAACAAGAACTAGGAAAAAACAATGAAAAAAAAGTTACTGTTAGCTACCTATATCTATTAAAGATAAAATCTTTGTGAGTATTACTGACACAGTAATAGTCTGTGAGTCATACGGAACCGTTGGGTAGCGAGATGTTGTCTCCTAAATTATCAGTACGTGAGTCCTACTCAAAGCATCAAACTTATTTATACATCACATTTACCAAATAACTATCTTTGCCAACATCAACGTTAATACGGAAGAGTCAGTTCGACTAAAAACTGGAGATAAATATAAAGAAGAATGCAGGAACTGCACCAAGACAATGTAAACACAAAGGGCGACAAAATTGTGTGCGAAGGTGTGTCGTGTGTTTCTACACACATTACGATTTCACGACTGTAGGCGATGCTTAAAGGACAATCGTTAAACACATGATATGGGTAATATGTAAGGATGGCATAAGAAAACACGAGTTAACACTTAAATTGTAAGATACCTGACAAAAATTCTGTTTTGAAACACAGCATTTTCCTGAATACACGTCATTAATGTAAATTTTACTAAATAGATTACAGAGACAAGTACAATTCCTAGTGCAATGTGTCCAGCTCTGCAAAATGGGCAATGCATCATTGTTTGTAATGAATGATTCACGCTGTTATTAACATATTAGTCAACAGAATAATCACCATGATCTTGAATCCTTTCCTCTCTCAAAGACTTGCACTATAGTAAAATTACAAATAACCTAGAATCATTTGTTAAATTGTTCTTTCTGTTTACACATGAACTTAAAGATGTGACCACATAGTGGGATGCAATTTAAGAAAATGGCATGACTATTTATTCCAATTTGTGTTCATGTAAAACAAAGGAATGGAAATCTAGGCATTGTGTTAATTTCCCGATTTATTCATTAGTTTTAAGAGCCATGCCGTACCCGCAGCCTTTAGAACTAATAGTTTCTGTAGTGGTACAAAGAAAATTACAGAGCATAATTCACAATGTCATTAGCGGTTTCATTTCATGTAATTTGCAAGTAGGATCTTTTGAATTGACTATAGAACAGTAAAATTGGTTGTAAGACCTACTGTTTGCCTGCAAATCACATGTGAGTCATTTTATTTAACTATTTGGCGCATATATGAAATCGCAGGAGCTATGAGACAAGAGCAAAACTACTTATTAGTTAGCTTAATGGCTAGAATGTAGGAAAACAAATTGGAAATAAATGTCTAGCGATGGCTGTGCTAACCTTGTAACTTGTACTTTGCTGTTCTTTTGCTAAGTAGAGATAAGGGGGATTAGTGCACTCTGCGCTACGTTATGCACTTCTTAGCGATGTTACCAAAGCTCTGCATACCATACAATCCCAGAAGTAAGTACCTGAACAGTTTCTTTTCGGCTTATCGCTTACTTCTTGGCTTTACTTTACTAATCTCACCTGAGACATTGACGAGCAAGTGTATTTTGTGCACAAATTTTTTTTATTTGCTTTATTAGGAGAGCTTGAGGGGATATGCATTGCATTGTTATGTAGCTATATAGCCTTTTTATAAAGACGTTATTTATTGTTAACTATTTAAGTACTATGGTTAAACGTAGTCATGTTTTGTTAAATTATCATTATGTCTCATTTATTCATCGAGTTCACTCAGCCATACATTTTCATATGCCATGCTTATTATGTCAAGCTGAGATTCATCTGTTTCTGTTTAGTTTTTCTTTGCAAGTATATGTAACTCTCATAAATTATTATTAGCCCGGAAAATCAAATCTTGTAAAAATCAACTGTCTGCAAAGTGCATAACTGTGAGAAAAAGGGAACTTAGGACGCTGATTACTTGTTTCTAAGCAAAAAATCAATGACATTTCCGACAGCTGACTTTCTTACTCTTTTTTTCATCTAAGTACACCTGTTAACATTTTCTACGCTCGATTTACACATTAGTGGAGCCATAGTCGTGAGATTGTAGCTATCACTAACAGATTTTGTCTCATTTTTAAAAAAGACATAACCCTTCATTATATTTTTAGTAGCATTCTTTTTTTCTCCTGGTGGTGGTTATTGTTAGTATCTATTCGTCACATACACAATTCAATTTGGGAATCACTTGATTTCATCGTGAACAATAGAAATCGTTTTTGCTAAGAAATAAAAACTTTAAATTGTTCTCATTTAACACAGAATTATATACACACAGTCGCATTGCATATTGCTTCAGCTTTAAAGACTATAATCGTCTTCCAGTCCACAGTAAGGAAATATTTCATTCAAACTTTCGGAACTAATGCTATAGTAATCTATTATGACTTGTTTTATGTATTCTTAAGCTTGAGCATTAAATTCTGGCTCGACTTCCCAGGATATTATAGTGACAATAGATTTATGTACCTACAAGACATTCTTTAATACAATGAGCCAATTCTGGAAAATATGCTGGAAGCAAAACGGTAACTTCCGTGTAAAGGATATACCAAAGGGTGAATATTCAAATTCCCAAATAGAACGAGAATGAAACAATGACATGTAGCAAATCAACTTGGTCATTAGGTAGAATGTATTGGATTTCCATGCAAATCTTGCTCAATTTCCTGTAAATAATCTGATACGGTGGCGAGAAATGTGGAGACGGTCACCAGAAATAGTGCAACTAATAATATAGTAACAAAAAGGACATTATTATTATTAGATTTAGACTTACTACGTTTGTTATAAGCTTGTAATGCTTTTGAAGCAATGAGTTTTATTTATATATCTGCAGAAGTTATTAAGCATGAAGGAGAATGACTGTTAATTTATTAGAAGAAAAGTTTCTGCTATGCATAATGTACGACATTGTAGCAGAAACAGTTCTTTTCATGATACTTACTTACGACTAGGATATAATTTTATAGTGACCATTTACACTTTTCGTATACAGGTATATAAATTAGCTAGTGAATTTATTAGGGATAGGAAAGCAGGCGTGCATAAAGTCATTCTTGGTTAGCAGAATGGATAAAGACTATAAATGGGACACAGAGCCATTAAAATGTAATTGCTATATTTATAGATTTTGGCCAGCAGAAAATTACGATCTTTAATATATGCACGTTCTCTGAGTGAACTATTAGAAATATTTGTCAGCACCAGAAGTTTCTAACCCCTTTTGAGAACCTACTTATTATGCACTTGTAATTTGTAATCCTATTAATGTAATAAAGCAACGTATGCAAATTAAAACAAGGGCAATCGAAACACTATTAGATTACGAGATAACAACTTCTGACTTCAAACGAAATGACACGCTTTGTGTGTTCCTTCCCTTCTCTCTACACCATATCTACGTGCACAACATTTATTTTTCCTATAATTCGCATAAATACTTTAGGAAATTGTCCTCAAACGCTTGTCAACACAATCTGATTCGATCTCCCTGACTTAAATTGTAGTTCACCTTATAATAGCGGAAGTCAGTACACAATTGGGATAGGGAATTTTCAGAATCTCTAAAGCTTACCCATAAACAAAGCAATGTAATAAAAAATTATTAACTGACGAATGGTATAAATTCTGAAACTTCAAATACTCTTGCCACAATTTAACTATACATTAGTTTGTAAGCGATGGATCTGCTTATAACTTATTTATTCAAAACAATTCCTATATGCATAAAAAATAAGAGTGGAAGTTAAACAAAAAGTATCATGTTCTGACAAATGTGGAAATGAATGCATTGATAATAAAAAGAACATGATTGAAGCGATTGTCACGAACATGCAAAATTTTCTATAAGGATTGGTGAGGAAGCCTTCAATTTCACTTATATGCATTTACTAGGAATACATGGAGATTTGTGCAGAAAGGAACGGCATGATTCATCAGTTTTGAGTATCGAGAGGTGTTCGAAGGAATTTCCTTTTTGACATGTCTTTCTTTACACAAATATTTGCATTTCCTACAGTTCCTTTTGTGTACAGTAAAAAATTGACAATAAGGAACTAGCAAGCGGTGACTTTTAAAGGATTGCATGAATTGGTGATGACAGTTTAATCTGGTGTTGTAAGAATAGCAGATACGTACACTTGAAATATCTGACAAATAACAAATGCCCATTCTTATCTATTTCCTTCCTACTAATCCTGCCACAACAATAATTGACAAATCAATTATGATTTAGGTAGCTACTCTCTATTTTGTTTTTGGAAACATTGGATTTCTTTATCACAGACTCTTTAGCAAAAGAGTGATAGTTCCTGTATGGAAGTATTCTATGATAACATGACAATATTATGTTTACCACCTGCTGCTGAGATGATAGACACTCAATTTTAACGAGGAACCTCAAAAAATGAACATGAGGAAGAAATGATCAATTTTTAAGTAGGTAACTGGATATATCAATCATAAGTCACACACAAAACTGTGGTGATTATTAATGCATGACCATGCTTAGTCATTCCTCATCTATGAGAAAAAGAAGGTTAAGCTTCACAATAAATCTTTTTTTTTCTGATCAAATCCAAAGGCTTGTCATCTAGTTACTTTAACAAGATATCATTGATTATTAATTCCCTAAATTTTGTATTATCATGATCACCTTTCCTCATAATGGCAAACCAATTATCCCATTGTCGTCCTTAGTATTAACTCGTTAATTTCACTGATAATTACATCCACATCTTATTAGCAATTAAAATTTAAACTTTTCAGGTAATTATAATGAGTAGAAAATCGTCTACAATTAAAAATGTTGTAAATCTCCTTTAAAATCAAACAAGATAATTAAATGATTAGAGTGTAACGTAATCTACAGATGTTTGTCTCGATCGATCATCTACGACAGAGAGATAAAGAGTCTAAGATCCTTTAATGGGCGTTGCACACAATTTCAAACTTCTTCTTAAGAGTTCACAAGGGTCATTTAAATCACTAAAGCACACAATAGATTCATATATGTATGCACTACATACAAGGAAGATACTATGTTTATCTACTTCTGAGTTTCTGAGTACTGTTTACCTTTCCATTTACACAGCAAACATCTTCTATCATTAAAGTTCACACGGATTTACGTTTCACTTTTACTCTCTGCTCCCTACACCTACAAGCTTCACTTTCCTATTACACACTAATAAATAATATTATTTCAAAGAGAGCATTAGAGCAGAATTACAGTCAGGCAGAGATGGAAAATGTATCTACTTCAAATGCATAAGCATAAAAATGGTAAACATAACTAACAGAAACTATTTTCCATTGGTTAAAAAAAGAAATCTAGTATAATATTTACATACAGCTAGTAGTAGGTAGACACAACGTTTTTAATTTACGCTTTAGCTTACTGCTACATTAACTTTTGTTTTGCAATAAAATATCTGGTTAACCAAAACAATATTATTATATCTAAGATTACGGAACATATCCTCGATAATAATAATGTGAGAGTAGGATTTGGATTTTTGTTCATTGATAACACATTATGTCCATCCGCTCGTGACGCAAACAGACAGGCTATTATTCTTAAATCAATAATGAGAAAGCCTTTGGCATGCTGTGCTTTTAAAAAAACTCTTTTTCCGGTGAAGATGCGCTCAATCCCTTGTACAGTATGTAATTATCAAAAAAATGGGCTATTAGATAGTTAATTATGAAAGATAAACAAGGAACAAGTGTTATAAAAGTTTATTGAATCGCATGTGTGAATGTGTTTGTAGTGTAATGAATGGCAAATGTATGACAATAGGTAATAAATTGTCACACCTTGAAACATCCTTCAACAGTCTTTCTACAACACAATGGTTGAATTTACGAGAAGAATATGCTCAGTATCTATTTCTACCGAATTACATGGAGAAACAATGACAATAATCGTAGAGGACCAAAACTACGCCTTTTTTCACCATAGTAAACAATGTAAGTCGTAATTTGTAGTAGCACTTCAGTTGACCACCGTCACAGAGAAGTGATATCTTCCTGAAGCACGCGTCTACAACTTAATGTCACAATCATCCTTCAAACTACACAAATAAGATTAACAATAGTAGTTACGAGGATTTGTATGAAATGAGCGAGAGGAAACAATTGTTGCACATTCAATGATAACAAATTGTAGCATAATTGTAACAAGAACAATATATGTTGCCTACAATAATATAAGAATGGATTTGACGGAAACGTCTAGTCAATTCATTACAAGCAAGGAGTAGAAAACTTGAAAACAGAAAATTTATTCTTACTACCTGAATGACAGTGACCTAAATGGAATTAGGATGTAATAGACAATGTAACTCTTAATTATTTTACAATTCACGTAATGCAAACATATATAATCGCCATATATACTACACACTTAAAAAAGATAACAAGAGATAGACACTAGTAGTAGAAAGCGAAAGTTAAATAAAAAAAATAATGCTCTACTAGAAGAGTACCTAATGGCTAATTGCCATATAAGTACAAAGAAATTACTGCTGTAGTATTATTCTGGCAGGAGTTAATTGTTGCTCTTGTTCTCCCTCACCAAGTTCACGCACCTTACACTTTGAGAGATGCATATTAATGTCTACTTGGTAATCTTGACATAAAATAATTCCCTTCCTCAGCCGAGATCATTTTGCCTATTTACATAACGCTAACATGTGATAGATAGCCTCATCATAATATATTTATGTCATTTTAGCATGAGATGACCTATCTGTACTTGTACTTTATCTCTTATACTTACTGCAACAATGCAAAAAAGAAATAATTAAAGTTAATATAGCATTTTAACAATGTGCTAGTTAAGGATAGATCCTTAAATAATATCCTATTGTAAAGAGACAGAAAAGAGACTCGCTAGCTCGTTTGACATTCAACCGTGCATTACAGTATGAAAAGAGTGTGGCTCTCTAAATCCCACAGCACATCAACAATGCGAGACAGAAAATGAGACAAAATGGGGATAGGGCAAAGGATATCTGCAGAAAATTCAAAAAATGGGTCTAGGTCTGTCACATTCAACCAAAAGCTTTAAGGATAATGTCTTTGACTGGCATTTGCATTGGTGAGTCTGCATGGCATTATCGTATTAACTTGATTGGATTGAAGTAGCAACGCTAACTCAACACTTTATGACACTTTAGCACAAGTCAAAAGTGATACCTACTATAAATGTTATTAACTATTATACAGATACATTATTATTATACACTCTTCTAACAATCATACATATAAGTTACATGTCAGCCTGTTCTATACAAATAGTTAAACACTTTACTTTATACAGGAGCTTTTGATAATCAACTGTTTGTTTGCATTGTTATTTCTTACATGCCAATTCCTCACAGGATCTTTTATAAACATCCACTTTGCCAGAGACACACATAGTTATAGTTCCTTTCTATAGACAATAGGATAGGAGAATGCCATGTCATTTACTACTGCCACAAGAACGTACTTCAATCAAATCAAACATAAACACAAGAAAGAGCTGCCAGAAAGGTAGCTCAACTTGGCATACAAAAATTTGTCGACAGCATAATATTATACAGAGGAAAAACACAAACATCATATAATATGCACATCAGATGCATTTAGGTAGCTAAGAGACCCTTTTCCTTGTACTGCATGTGCAATTCATACTATAATATACTGATATACATACATGGGGAGCATATCCAATTGGAAATAAATGTTAGCTAACCTATTTACGCTTTAGATTTAGAGTTCCATTACATTTTTAGCTACAGCTATCACCTTAGATCATTTATTTTTATCGTATTATTAGAATCAAACAATGAATAATCTCTTTGTCTTACATACTACATTTACTATTTACGACAGAATCCTTAGGCCAATTAGCACATGCAATTAGTAGTGATACTTATCTTCACTTGCGTCAATTTATTCTTAACTGCATAATTTTAACAATTAAAAAATCCAACCAACATTACAATCTCTGGATACTACTGTTCCTACAGATTGTAGAAATTGATTTCTAACGTAATTACAAAGAGTTGTTGAAGGAAATCTCGATTGATTTTAATTGTACTACTAATGCTTATATTTAATTATAATGGAAATGACATTGATCACAATTCACAATTAATAACACAGAAATATTATGCTTTTATGGTATGTACAGCGTAGTAAAATCATATTTCTTAATGTTTCATAGCTGCACACACAAGAAATAATTAAATGCTACGTAGACGGATGTAATCTACGTGAGTACCTACATTAAATAATTATACCCAACATACTTATCACCTTTGCAATAATGTGACCAAGAAGATTTTATAATGTGAAATAAAAGTTTAAAAAGTGCAATTAGGAAAAGTGGCTATACGCACAACGGTAAATTAACTATAATAATCTGGAATTCAATATCCTAGCACTTGTACAAAGCTATAATTTAGAATTAAGGAGGAGATAGTTAAACTCATTAATAAAATCAATTGTCCAGCTTAGCTTACATATAATTATAGCTTCTCCACAATCCAGAATGAAGTGTGAATATAAAAATCACAAAAACAATCACGTTTTGTTGGAAGAGCACTATAGAGAAACATTAGATCTTGTACAGTAAACTATTCATGCATGTTTTGTATGCATTCTTCTACTCATGCCCATTAGCTCTAAGTCAGCTAGTCCTAATAGTATTCTCAAACACAAATGAAAATCTGCAGTGCAAGTGAATATGAATGTAGGATGTGTGAATTACATGGCTGGTGAATGCTGAAGCTTATTATGTTTGATAAATGGAGGTGCATGCATTGCAAGCATTATTATTAATATTGTATCCTTTCATAAATGTCTATTATAGGCATTTGTATATAATGCGGATAGAACGTGTAGTAAGTAGTATGTCTCATATGTATGCATATAGGAGTACCTATAATATAGGAGTTTTTACAAGAGTATGTATGGTTTCTTGTTAGTTAAATTAGAATTCAGTACATGTAGTATTTACAGATATGAAATTGCTACTACTAACTTAACTACCACAAAGTGCACTGTGAAATTCTGAATGGACGAACAGCATTGCAGCTCAGTAAAGAGAACCTTTCTGCAAGTGAAAATATTAAGGACAAGGGCAAGAGAGACACTCAGTCAACTCACTTACAAACTCACTTGATAATGTACGTTTTTCCCTTCTTGTATTTTTTATAGGTTAGTCGTTGATGTATGCTCTATCTTAAGTCATAACCTCATAACAGCGCCCCGTCTCTCTTTACACATCTTTCAAAATTGCGCTAAAGATTTCCCTTTTACTATTGATACAAAGTTATGGCATATATTATATATGGAAACTGCCATGACGTTCCTTCCCTTCTTCGCTAGAGCATTAACTCATTTTATGAAAACTAAAAATTATAGCCAAGACATAGGAATGGAATAGACACAAAATCCTCTCTACGTACTACATAAACAGAAGAATTAAGCACCATATGCAAGAACATTACATAGGAAAGGGAACGCGGAGGCATTATTCTCAAATCTCTACAGTCCACTCTATTCCTGGATTTTTTTCTCTCTGAGAGAGTAAGGCTGTTTTTATTCCTCCTCTAACTAACAAATCCAACATTCCAACATACAAAATAAATGAGCTTAATCAAATCATGCTGAGATTCTTCCGCCATAATATGCATGAGGATAAAACATTCAATCCTAATACTACCTATTTTTCATAAAAACCAACACAATTCTTAATCTAATGCTTTTTTCCTTTGTAAATGGATACGAATAGTTCATTTTAAGTGTTACAAAGAGTTTTAGCACAAAAACTCCCGTCGAGATACTTTTAATTAAATTAAACTGAATTTTAGCTTAGCTGCCGCTCAAAACTATTTTCATTGTTGTATTTAAAACTACTAATTCTAAGTAATGGAGATGTGCAGTCTACTTCCACTTACCCAGATTTACATCAACTATAAAATAATGAAATTTAATCTGTTTATATCCAAAAAATGCCTAACAATTAATGTAGATAAATATGACGGATTAAAATGTATGTAATTGAATCTACTGCTTGTTGTAAAAGTGTTTTTTTTCTTCCTATTTAGTAATGTAACGAGCTTTAATGTTGTAATCAAACATTCAGAGAGTTGTAAGAATTGTTGTAGAACAGAAAGACTCAGTTTTCTTACTTCATAATAATTCTTAAAAGCGAGTCAAGAAGCTTTTAGATGGAGAAATGAGTGAAGAAGGAAAAGATGTTCAGATTACAGTTTCGTAGGAATGGCATTTAGGCAATTCCCCAAAAGCTTAGCGAAATGCTACATTACGGTGGATGTTGCAGATGAAGCTTAGACTGTCTGCGCGCATCAATTCTTGAGAATTCTCAGAGTCGCAAGCAAATGGAAGGCAGGAGGGACACAGACAGGCAAGAACAGAATGAAGAAAGTAATAATATAGTCATTTTCTACCGGGCTTCGCCTCTTCTTCTCTAATTCTGCTATATACTTAGGGAATTACTCTGTCAACTTAAGTATTCTGAAGATTTAGTGTAAATATATCAGACGCTAAATGCTGCTGTGACAAAGACACAGATTAACTTTTCAGATTTGTCTGTAAGAAAAGGAGAAAACTTTTGTTTTTGTCCATTAGGATAACCTTTATGGGATTGACAAGCAAGTTCGTGCAATTTTCTCAGCTACTTACTGCTCCCTTTTTCTAACTTGCACACTCAGAGACAGAGAGTGAGAGAGAGAGACTGCAGAGAGATTTATGAAATTGATTGGAAATGAAATTACTATTACTTTAGAAAAGTTCATTAGAAAACAGAATGGATTAGCTATACTTAAGCACGTTTGCTCTGTAGATGAAAATGTCATTTTCTGTTTTTGAAACAACGACTAATTATTCCTAACAACGAAAGAAACTGAAAAGAGTTTGTATTTGTTCAGCATAGCACTAAAATAGTTGTGCAAACAAATGCTAGATCTCCTCTGAACTGAATGTGTACACAATTTTCTTTCGTATTCATGAAAATCAGAGTTACATTGAGCATTTAAATTACTAATGCAGTAGATTGCACAGATTGCACAGCAATTTCATGTATGGACATAATAATGTCTCTCAACTAGTACTATCTACTTTTAGCCGGCTACTTTATACAACAAAACAAATGAAGGCACAACGTAAGTGAATCAAATTGCATGGCCAAACATCACGCAATAGTTCAGTCAGAGTAGACTCTCACCATGTTCACGATGAGCCAGATTAGATACTTACTTCACATCATATGACTATTGATAGAAATGAGATGTAAATTTTTAAACAATCAGCACCCTAACAGTACTGACAAATTTTGTCCTCGGCACAATACAACTTTGTTTGTTTAACTTTACTATTTTGACTTTGAATAAATTTAAGGACTAAAATTACGCCAAAGGTTGCATTATCTCTTATAGGCATTTGTTTAGTATTGACATTTTATTGTACTGCATCTCTGTCGCATTAATTACGATATTCTTTCAGAAATTTTACTTATCATATCAATCACGTATAGTATCCCTTGTAGCTCTATTTACTTTTATTTCTATTGATTGAGAGCAATAAAAAACCAGATTAGCCATAGACATTCGCTAATTTGAATGCATCTATTTATTAGACAATGCAGAAAGTAGAAAACGAAAGTTTCAACACGTTATCCTTCCTTCTGCCGTTAAACTATCAATATATTATTTACATAACCAACCAAATATTGATAAAAAGAGTGATAGTGTAGCAATTAAGAGTGCCAGCCAAAAACGTAGCAGTTCCTTTCAAATCCTATCCCTAAATGCCCCATGGATTTTCTTACAACATCAATCATAGCATTGACCATCAGGAATATATTTATAAACAGATTTTGATGTTTTATTGCACACTTGACATTTGAATGTAAATCTGTTCCTCTCGCAAACAATGGCTCGTAAAAAATGTTACAATTACGTGCAAAACTGGAAATTGATTGTAACATAAAAATTACAAGTTGATTCACTTCTCTCTCAGGGCATAAACGGGGCTATTAGCTCATTATTTGCCGACAATTAACCAATTAATTACAACTCAACATGTTATTGCAGCATTTGAATAAGTCCGTATCAATGTTACCTTCTTTTTCCCTCTTTCCTTGCGTTCAAAGGCAAATATTGAAGGCATTTCAACTAATAAATCAATTTTGGCCTAAATTAATGAAGTGCAAGTACAAGGGCATCAATTTCCATCGTTTTATTCAAAGTGCTCCAATGTTTTCTTCCCCAACAGCTAATTAGTTGATTTTTGGGAGTTTACGTAATGTCCAGTTGTAAAAGTCTGGGCGTTAACGTATAAACAATAATGTTTAGTTTAAATGAGAGGTTATTAGTAAGAAACATGGCAATTACGTAAGTTTTTCTGGAATAAGTTGAGTTTTTCTCCATGTACCACTAAATCATCATTATCCTCGCTTAGGATGTGACCTAGAAAATAGTTTGTGTTTAACAAGCTTTAAGGTAAAAAACTTTATTGAACTCTGTTCAATTAAATTAGCATAAAGAGGGTAAAAAAACTGAGTTAGAGGCTCAGTCATGTTAAAATTTGCATGAAAACATTGAAAAGAACAAGGGTGTCAATAGACTCGTTTAAATAACAATTACAATGGGAATTTGTAGGTAGGTAGTGGAGTCAATTCCTTAACTGTTTTGGCTAATGGAGTAAATGGTAGGTTGCTGAGATAGTCAGCAGGTATTCAATCCAACCCGCAATCAAATAGAACCTTAAAGAGTAGTGCTAAAATGCTAATACCACATGTAGCTAATGTAAACATATAATTTTTTAGTACAAAGTCAAAGTATTGTGCATATGCACAAACATTCCAATCACACAAATCATGCTTTAGAGATTTACATGGAAAACAAGTTCACTGTGAGCACGGCATGTCCTTGCCATTAATAAATTACAGAAAATATTCATGTGGATGTGCCTTGTCTGTTTTCTTGGTTATTCTTTGCTTATTGTTATTATTACGGTAACAAGATGAGAAAAACCTCCAGATTTTTATTGCTCACAGTCAGAGTTAATTTCATAAACAGTGAGCACACACATCACAATCCAATACAAGTAGTAGTAGTCTGTGTGATATTATAGTTAAGTAAAGTAAGCTACACATTAAATAGCGGTAGTTTACTACTGCCTCAAGTCTTTTCTATTTTCAAAGTCATCTCACAGCCAATTCAATAACAGCCTGTTTACTCTTTTGCCAAAGTACCTACCTGAATTCGTGAGTTAATTTAGTTTATTTGAATTCAAATCAAAAGCAAATCACTTTCCCATCTTATTCTTAGTCAATAGCAAAAATATCTTATCTCATTTTCAGCAATTGCTTGCACTCTATACTAGGGCTATGAATTCACGTAATTAAACTTACACATGTTCCTTCCCCTCTCTGTAATAAATGTCAATAATAATGCTTGGTGCAGAAAATAAATTTTACTTTGGCTCTTCGATCCTTGTATACCTAGGAGAAACGATGGAATCAAAGGAAACCACATTACCTTACAGACACTCACCTTTGGTTTTACCTTTACCTAATTTTTATAAAGGGAAGCCTCACTTACTACATCCACAATGTTGTCTCAAGTGAAATTAACTGCTAGAGACACACCTTTCATCACCATTCTATAAACGAATCTTCCAATCTTCCAATATACAATCATATACATATAGCTACACTCATAAATATATCAATTCACTTTTGCCTTCGGTTTAGGGTGAACGAACATTCAACTTTTAGGTAGTCGTAGTAGTAAACATTCCTTTTTATCTTCCTAACATTTATTAGCGTATAAATCTAGAATAGCAATTCATATGAAATAAATAGTTCTCATACACAGAGCGATAGCTATTGTACTTGGACAAAAGGTAGACACAACAGTTCACATAAAATTTGTCATTTGGACAACTTCACGCAAGAGTGGACAAAACTGTTGTCTAGTCTAGTACACTAATATCAGTTTAGTGCACACAGCACATACGAAAAAGAATAAATGTGGGTCAAAAACTTTACCTTGACCCTGTTGGCAGTAGCCCAAGAGATTCACCGTGAATTCGCTAATAATAAAAAAGAAATTATACTTATTTCCTTGACTGTAATTACATATATATTTCTCTGTATAGTCAGCAGAAAGAATAGGAACCCAATGAATACATCTTTTAATCCTACAAGTAGGTATACTTTTACTATTAGTTCCACATACTTATTAGATCATTCCACAATTCTAATGTTTACAAATAGGTTCCTACTACACATATCCTCATGAGCCTACCTAAACTAATGCCATGCCTTATTCTTTTGCAATTGAAGCAAACATGTCAAGAATAATAATAAATCAATATTTTAGGTTGACTACTAGATATAAACAGGTAGCAATTTACTTATCTGTTCCCTAAACTTCTTTTAGACTTCTGCACATCAACTCCTAATAGAATTCAGGTACCTATCTGCACGAATCTATCAACTGATTAAAATGTAAAAACATTAGTGTCAAAGTTTCTTCACTTGGTTAGCTATTAATTATTATCAGTTCCTGTTTTAATTAACTTCGTTGCAGTATCAATATCTATATAGTCAATCGTTAAAACAACACACTCTAACCTACTAACCCTATGGCAGGCGCCAATTAAGCTGACTGATATATTGACAAGGGATTTATAATTAATCATCAACAGCATGCATCACACGGTGAACATCATCAATACACACCACATTTAACCGGATGATTTTATTATTTTGTAGCTTTTACAGTACCCCAACAAGATGCATAACAGATAATGGAGAAAAGACAATTACCCGAATCAATTTGGCATTCAGTAGAAACTTAATTGATAAAAGTCTCGAATGTACTTAATATCTCTTAAGACTTATCACAGAATGTGATCCAAAACAAATTACTCTCATTACATGTGACTACGATCTCCTTTGTAACACAGAAGAGTTAAAAATGATATTTTTACCTTTTTTTCGGGCAATAATAAACTAACTCTTTTATGAAATGCATATGGAAATGAGTGCATGCTATAGAGAGACCAAATTATGATAAGTACAGAAAAGTATAATGACTGTGACGATAAAAAATATTCATGAAGTGCCGTGAGTCAAGAACGTTTTCCAATCTGTGCCTTAGTTAAAATAATGTTGTTTTACTAATCGTCAATGCGATTGCCATTGATTAGCATAATAATGATTATTAGTGATCATTGTATGGTGAATATTACTAGTATTGCTTGCCAAGAAAATTTTCCTTTTCACATGCATGCACGCAAGCAAGGGTTGTGTTAGCGTATGTAGAAACGTCCAAAGATTCCGTCTTTATTTGTTGTTTATTTAGCCAATTAAATTTTGGCTAGTCCACAACGAGAGCAGAGGAAATTTCGATTAGGTTAATCAAAGTGAAATATTTAATAAGCAGGAGTCACCCACTAAAGCCAAATCGACAGAGATCACTCCTCACAAAACAGAGAGTGGACTAAGCAACATGCGGTAATGGTACATAAGAGGATAATATAAAATTTATTAGAGAAGCAAAGAGTTTCTTTCGGAAGGTTTATGGCTTTTCTGTATAGTGATAGATGTAATGCAAAGTCATAAACAACAGAGGACCTCGCTACCGTGACGCTCAGACCAAAGACAATGATGCACTCTTTTTGATTTTGAATCAAAAGCAAAAGAAACGAGTTTTTGGCTACCTAACCCCACAACTCTGCTCTGCATTTATTACATTGCTAAAGAGTAAAAAGCGGCAATGCAGCAAAAATTGGGACTCGTTAGTCAGAATGCATAGCCAGACCGGATCGACTGCTACTTACATACAACAACTTACTTTATACTACAACAACCATCATCCATAGCATAGCATAGCACAGTCAACACAGTCAGCAGACAGACAGACGGAAAGACTTGCCCAAGCCGACCAAACTGCAAATATATAATGCCTAACAAGGGGAACAGTTTTATTTAAGATTTACTGCATACAACATTTGTAAAGCATCTTTATCTTTCCTTGCTCAGTTTAATAAAACAGATTAAATACAAAGTACTTTTACGAAATCAATTCCCGAGTAAAACTAATACAGGTACTCCTGCACTTTATCAAGTGTAATATGATATTATTATTACTTGTAGAGAGGTTAAAATACCTATTCATCTCATAAAGCAATGCAACATGTAATTTTACGATGGCTATGGACTTATGGAGATCCATAGTCGTAAAATAAAAATTATTTCAAGATATCCTACACATAACTTCTCTCTCTCTCTCTCTCTCTCTATCTGTATGCATGTACTCTCCACAAATACACTTTATATTACCGCTATTGTTTACTCGTCAAACATAAGTATATGTACGGAGTCTTTTCTCATTGTTCTAGTTTTTATTTAGATCAATGTTTACTAGTGTAGAAGAATCACTGGCGAGTTGCAATGAAGATGAAGTGATTTGCACAAAGTCCTTTCAATGCAGTCCTACACTCGAAAACATATGAAACCAAAACCAATTAACATACAGCTTCTTCTATTTCATTTTACTACACAATTCAATTCCTTTACAGTCAAAGGGAGCATATTGGACATATTCTACAACTGACATATTACGCTAAAATAGTGGCTTCATAAATCTGTCTAACATTGATAATGAATTTAAATGGGAATTCGAAAAATTTTCTAATGAGATTCGAAGTACATGAAAAGGGATTTTGTGTACTCGCGGTGTACTGCACTGATGTACCAGTATTGCATTGTAATTTTGTAATGTAAATAATAAAACTATTGTAAAACATTGTAATTGTAAAAAACAACCTATGATTCTAAGACTATGATTTTAGTAAGAGAATGTTCAGCTTTACATATGATCCAATAATTATGCGATCGATTGACAAAATTGAATGATTTAAAATTCAATTGGACCAGCACACGTTCAGCAGTGTGGTGTATTAAAGCAGATCGTTAAGAAGAGTAAGAAGACTTAGGAAACGGCAGACAGAGCAAGTCTGTAAAGCCTACTGCAAAAGAATACTAATGATAACCTCAATTGATAAAGTATTACTTACTAGATTTATACAGGTAATGCAATGTTGTTGTGAGTTCATTGAGTCCACTTGAACCTCCATGTCATGTTCATCTCAACTCTAGTCAATAAAATGTAACTGCGATGTGAATTCCATGCATTCAGCTCTCCTAATTCATCCTTCGCCATTTATATTTACTGGGATACACCACACAGTCAATCTTATGTATTTGCTCTATACTACTCGTAGAGAACGTACGACAAAAAACACTTATGGTATTTACTAGTACGTAGATAGATGCAATTTCGTTATAATAACTTATGTATTCGAATTCTCGCTAACTTTATCTCGAGTGCGATCTCTCAAACGCTACCAATGCAAATCTTGCCAACGTGTGAACAAAATGTATTAGAAAAGAAGGGTGATCATAACTCACTAAACTTCTCAATTGAAATGATATTAGTGTGTAGATTAACGATTTATAAATTGTAAACAGGTAAGCAAGAGTTTATGGTGATATGTTTAATACTGTGGCAAAGTCGGTGGCGCTACTAAAAGCTTTTCATGTTTGGATGCACCTGTTTGACTTAAATGGCCATTGGCTTTATAAGTCCTTGTTTCAAGTTAAGACTCTATACTACTTCCAACATCCACCAAGCATCTAAGTGCCATGCACCTGTATACAGATCTTTATTGGCTTTTATTACCTTTTTGCATTGAACTTGTATTTTTCCGTATACTCTACTCCGTTGATACTAACTCAAGTGTTTTGCTGTCGGAATTTTGGCTTGGACAATTAAAGCCTTGTCAAAATATCCATCTTGCTACTCTTGACTTATTCGCATTGAAGTTTTGACTGAACCCAAGGTTTATAACTGGGCTATAGTTATTGCTTCACTTTTAAAATGGTTATACCATGACTCATTTGAATCACTAGGTACCTGTTACCTACGTTTACGCAAGGCGGAATAATTTCAAGGCTGCAAAATCGAATTCGAAGAGCTATGATTAAAAAATCCGTTCAAATATAGCTTAGAAATCAAACGTTATCAACATAGAAAATTCTCGACGCGTATGTATGTGTGTGTGTGTGAGTATGCTCGCTGGATATTTAATTAATGGAGGTCAATTTGCAAGTCAATTTTCAAGGTTTCCAGTTGTCACATATCACAATGTGTGCCTATCGTTAATTAATGACCCAATTTTCGTCGTATTCAAGCCAAATTGAAGAATTTATGAATTTATGCTCCATTCCATGCGAACATGTTCGAAATAGGAACTTCCTGGAATATTAGATAGAGATATAGGTAGGTATTAAATGTGTTACTATTACTAAGTCGTTTAGCGTTTGAGTCACGTGTAAGAACCTACAGACTACAGACAGAACACTAACTACTCATATTTATTCTATCTGCTAAAAGCTGCTATTATGCTTTCATTCTCCACCCAAACGATTACATGCACGCCAAATATTTGGCTCAGTTTCATACTATCCGCTTGTACTCGACTGTGTAATTAGGGATTTGTGACAGTTTTAATGAATTTAATCATAAACTTTGTTGGCTTGTGTACATGCTGGGGCTCTGCCTGTCTGCTCAGTGGATTTTATAAGAGGCGACTCCTCCAACTCATTATTTAGAAAACTCCGCACAAAAGACAAATTAGTCAAAATGCATGTTTTCTCTCTGCCTGTGATAAGATTTATCTTAAGTTGGCATTCCCTATTACAGAATTCAATGAAATAACCGGTTGGCTCACCATGCCGTTTGGCACAGACTACTCTGGCAGAGGAGATAGCAATTTGTTTTAATTATTCTAATGAAGACAAAAAAGACTGAATTCAATCCATCTTTCCTCCATAATAAATAATCCACTACGTACACGTACACAAGTGATGTTCACTCTGCCACTAAATCTTCCACTAACATCTAAAATTGTCCTTGGCAGATAAAGTCTATAATGACGCAAGCCAAATTCATCTTAATACACAATTTTGATACAATAACTAATTTGTGTCAAGAAAATATTCTTACGACGACGACTTGCACATCTACTTACATCTGTAGAAAATTCCCTAACTACAAAATAATTCGTTAGACGAAAGTTAAACACACTAATACTTGTCTATTGATCTTATTTTTAGATAAAATATTGATTAATACACGCCCGTGTGTGTTATACACAGTCCCCAACTCAGAATTCCAAGAAATGAGCCCATTCATAATGAACTTGTGCGTATATCAATGACGTTACCAATTTTCCATGGCATAACACTTTGTAAAGCTTTCTTTGAAATCCTTTAGCAATCGATATCCTGTCCTGTCTGACCATCAGAATATACGATGGGAGTTACCCGTTGATTAAGTACAGGTTGCTGCTCATGCTATTAAAAACTCTTTCACCTGATTGATCATCCAAATGCAATTACTAATAATCAAATGGGATTTGATGAATTTATAGATAGCACGAAACTGTTCTTGCTAAGTTAACAAAGCTGTAGAATGCCATAGCACAATTCAATCAACTTTATACAATGCAATCAAGGGTTTACTTTAGTAGGAATTCTGTTCATAATTTCGGTTTAAAGAGTTCAAAAAATCCTATAGGACATAAATATTCACACATAATAAAGATTTTAGCTACTCTGTTGTATGTAGACATAAGAAAACTGTGTTATTGCACCTGTATGTAAATAACGGGTGGGATTTCCTTTTTTTTTATTGCTCTAGGGCAATGTTGTTGTTTAGTTTGTTCTAATGCAACTGCATTTTTTACAACAACTTGTTCCGTTTCTACTCAACTCGTTCTGTCTTCACTTGCAATTCTCATTCTAAAGCAAGTCAGCCAAATAACTTCAGTTTACTCTAACCAACGACTGAAATCAATAGTGAGAATGTCTAAGATTCTTATTTTGCACTGGAAATCACCGTTTTCTTGCTTCTTCATTCACAAAGCTCTCTTATCCCTAGATACACAGATAAGTATCACATTCGCACTAGGATGGTTATAGCCTTATAGCATTGCTAGGTATCTCAATATTAGGTAAGCTACTACATGTAGTGTACATGTGGGAAGATAGTTTCAAAGAAAATAACATAACGGGACATTATTCTTTAAAAACAACTCCACCTTAACGATGTTGACATCATCCTTGAAAGATGTATTAGTGACTCACTTATGTACTCATAAATACCTGTGGTTTAACACTTGTTTTGTTGATGCATAAGCAAAACGAAATAAATATATTGCTAATATATTAGTCGGGCATTCCTTTTGAAAGGACAACAAAACATGATATTATAGCCAAAAGAACCATCACATAACTTTTTTAAGGTTTTGGGTTGCTACATGACTATGATATATGTAATATGTGTGATATGTGTTACAAGATGTCAACAGAGAACTCTTTCACAGAATTTGTAAAACTGTTAATCCTCTTATTCTGCAGTAATAAAGCTAATTGACTACACATTTTTTTCTTAGTCCTAATGCTAGCATGCCAAAATGCATCAAATTCAGTCTTTGCACTTAACATAAGCTCTGCCTGTGCATAAATCCCATTGTTTCAGACAGATAGAATTTACGCAAGAAAGAAGTGAATGGATTTTAGGGAACTCTCTTGCATCCATTGTTGCGGTTTCAAGATACTTACTGATGAGAAAATGTGGTAAATAGCAATATACTAGCCCATGCATCTTATGTTTTAAATTACCTTTGAAATTAAAGTCTTAAAGCTCATTTCCTAGTTGCTTAGTAGGTTAGGCGTATTCAAATCGATTTACAATCGGATGTACTGATTTTCACAAGAATTTGTTTTTTATTTTCTCTAGTTAACTCTAGCTAAATCTCAACTTTTCTGTTCCAACAGAACAATAAAAAAACATTTACCACACATCTTTCCTTCATATCCTTAACCCACACACATAAGAGTAGATTTAACTATATCTAACATTTAAGCCCGCTATTATAATATGTGTACCATACAAATAGACACACATGATCATACAGCTGTACGTAGGGATTTTACCTTTGAAATAACTCAAAAAACTACCGCTATTCCGTCTGAGTA
>JAAAYG020010425.1:42498-63923 GCA_009936455.2 Tomocerus minor | reverse complement strand
TATTAAATATTAGTAACAGGAGCAAAACTTCTCGGTAGCCTTTCTGTGGAACAATCATCTACATACTAGAATTCTACAATGCATTCAGTAATTGTTAGATGAACTGAATAAAACCACCACTAGCGTTCATTAATTGAAATTATTCAGTGCAAATAATTGCATTACAGAAAATTTTAACGTGGACTCATATACTACGCACACGAAGGGACTATCAAATGGCAGAATTATCTGTACTACAACAGTAAAATCATGCAAATAATTTGTTGTTTAATTAGAAATTAAAAACCTTCCAGAAACTTTTGTAAATAATAAGTGAGTGTTTTGACATGACGCAAATAAAAATTATTAATACACTACAAAATCCTAATTGAACTGAAAAAAAATTATACTTCGAGATAATAATATTATAATGCAAAATATTTGATCCCAACTAAGTAGTAGACGTTCAAGAAAAATGTTCCCTTCTCAATAGAATGATGTCATAAATTCTCATGAAGCATTGTACTTGTATCCAGGCGTTTTTCAACCGTAACATGCACATACATATATTATTATTGTCTGTAGCTGTTTTTAAACAGTTTTAAAAAATCCTACATAAAAATCATTAATTTAGCAACTGAAGTACTGTAACAGATCACCTGAAGAAAGTGCAGAGGCGGAAAGCGAGACATCGACATGTTTTGGCTGGTGATGGATAAAATGGCATTATGATGTAGATTTTAGCATTTGAATAAGGATTAATTCACTATATCACCGTAGTGCAGAATGACAAGCTGAACGAAACCACTTTCTCCTTCTCTGCCTACACCAACTTCATAAGAAACTTTCACTATTTCTAATTTTAATTTATCATTGAAAATGGATTTAACCGCAGAATATACAGTCTCAGTTTTCTCTCTCAAACGATACTACAAAGCCGAAGATCATCTTGTCCACAATAATACACGTGTAAGATCTGAATTCATTTACGAATAATTTTTTGAATAACTTTCATTATTTTCAAAAATGAATTTAAATTCTCTTTGACAGTTGATCTTCTTCCTTGGGTGTCGTTTTTGAATTCGTTACTCATAATTTGACTATTGCTTGCATCACAGTGTATGCATATACCAATCAGAAAATCTGACTTATCACATAATTTGCACCTTGTCATTTTGTTCATTTAAATGTTTTGCCGTAGTGAAAGACGGATGGAGCGTTTAGCTTACACTTAATTTATTTGATGTAGGTGGTATATATCATTTGATATTAGTGATGAAATAAATAACAAGTGTTCAGAATAGTCAACTAAAGAAAAATCTGTCTTTTAAATTTGAAGTCACAATTTATATTTGATCTGGATATACTGCATTAACTCCCCGCTCGCCTCTCTTCGTTGACTGCGACATTGATATGAATGACACCATAAAAATCTGATGCCTATGCACAATTTGAAATGTGCGAAAATAGTTAATAGGAATTTAGCAATCTTGGATTATGGAAGCCCATAAATTAGGTTAAATCAACATTCAGGAATCAAAAAGGACTTTTCTCGCCTTCAGTAAAGATAACTCCTACAAGATGCGAAACATACTTAATGTACACTAATTCACTGAAGATACCAGTCTAATTACTGTAGATGTTTGGGTTACCTTGCTTTAAATTGAATTCATAAACGCGACTCCAGCGAAGCATGTTTTACAAATTATGCCAGTCCCCAGGCACCAATTAGCGATCAACTTAAACCAGATTGAATACACTGCGACATTGTACACTTTTCCAGGCAAATTAAATTGACATAGGAGCGAGTTTGCAAATAGCAACTAATGGCAAAAGAAGGATTCTTAATTTTGTCTAGATGTATGTTTCGAGCTCTCAGTTGACTAACATTTGCAGAAACCTACTTCCCTTGACTAAAAGGGATAGTGAGACCAGATTTATGAGCCTTGGTTGAATATTTTACACTGTCCTCAGATTTAGAGCATGTAGAATAGAAACATATCTATACTGATGGTCAAACCGACATTTAAACTGAGGAGGTGGACAACAAATTAAACCTGGGTAAGGTATGAACCAAGGCGCAAAGCTAACTTTTACCGACACTTATTTTAGAGCGCTTCCATTATTTATCTTGTATGTCGGTGTGTATCGCAATTTTTTATCTCAAAAAGTCACAGTTGAAAAAAATAATTAGATAAATATTGTATCAATTTTCGTCACAAAATTGTGATCTTACAATTGATTAAAATATCTAGTTATTTATTGCATATTAAATTTTATTGGGCTAGACAAAAAATTTGAAAGCATGATTATTATTTAGTGAGTAGTTTTGATTTAAAATTATATTATTTAGTGTTTAAGAACTCTCAAATTCAATTATTATGTAAATTTTAAAGTATAGAAATATTTTCTTTATCACATTAATATTTCTGTAATAAATTTATTCATTTTCAGGAATATTTCCTAATAGACTTATAGAAACTTTTTGGAAAATTCAATTATTAAAATGTCCGAGACTTCTGCCGTGAAGAGCGTTTATATACTCGAAAATTTCTTTTCACTTTATTAGTTTATTTATGCACCTTTGAAATACACATATAAATGGTCACCCTGCATGAAAAGAATGAAGGATTGGGAGAAGATTCCCATCATGACAGTTTTGCTAGCATAGTATTCGTCTTAAAATTAAAGGATTATATATTCGCGATGTATGTTTTACCACTACTGGTTTCTTTTTTACAGACGTAGACTATACAGAATTTTCTATCGGTTTTCATGAATATAATTTCGGTTCGCATTTTATTATTAATAACACAGTCATTGTTACGTATTTCAATATCTGCCAATATGATTAAACAATTCAAATGTACTGTATCTTGTTCATGTTGGCTTACCAGCCTAATATTAATATTTGAAATAAAGGCTTAACGATCCACATCGCAGTGACAAGGCTAATAAGCTAATAACTTGCATGTTCTAATGGAACCACTCGGTTATTTTTATAACAGAATAATGAAAACAATGAATGCAATCTCAATAGTATTTTCAAAGGTATAGCTATATTTTTTTAGAAATCTGAAAAAAGTTTAGTGCTTGCAAAAATAATGGTTTCCTTTATGAAAACAATAATTGAAATAATAACACTGTTGTAAATGATTGTGGAAAAAATAACTCATTACGGGCAATGTAAACTATTTTTTTGTAGGAAGCACGGTATCAAATAACTCATAATTTAAAGAATATATCCGTAACTATTGTTGGAGTACAGTACAAATCACGACTAGTAGTAAAAAAGTAACGTTCTTCACCAAAAGTTTACTGATGTTAACTTGTGACTGGAGTTGATACTGAAATTAAATATCTTGAGTAAATGTATTTATGCACATAGTAATAAGTGTCCCCCAATTAAACAAAATTTAATGTAAGTACCTAGCCAATTAATAATTAGCTAAAGCATTTTATGGAAAGTCATTATAGTCATTAAAAGCTTTACGCTTAGCAAAAATTCCAGAAAAGAGATTCCATTGGATTTCTACTGTCTGTAGTCAATTATAATTAGCAGTCAGTCAGTAGTCAATCCTGCATTAACGACAGGTACTTTTATATGCTGTTTACCAGTTTATTATATAGATGTTTGATGCACTTCGATATTTAAGAGTTGACAATTTTATTTAGTTTTGTAGCATTTGGCATTCTTGTAATACATACGTTATATGATAATTAATATATATAATATACCTACATAGGATACCCTATCAATTCGACCCCTTGATTTATTTTGTGCGCTCAGCATGGTATGACGTCACCATTTTGTCTTTCATTATTTCTTTATTAATTCTATGATATAGATAGATAGGAATGCTTCTAAAACTTTAAAATATACAATATGCTTTTATTACTATAGTCGTGGCAATTAAAAGCTCACATTAGTAGTGTAACGTGAAACTTTGTCCATGAAGTACATCACTAAACATCGACAATAGCGTAATGGTGTAGAAGACTTCCTAAAACCTTTGTTTTATTAAGTTACATAGAAAAATGTTGGTGTCTTGGGGAACACATACGCTTTAAAAAGTATTGTACTAATTGAGGTTACTGTACATAATTATTATCTTCGATTGTAACAACATTCAGATTTCTATTTGCCAATTGAATATTTATAGTACATCTTTTGTACTTATTGGCCGGTTCGGAGTCAACCAGCAGAAAATGAAAAATAAAATCGACCGTTTGAGAATACTTAGGTGCCCATTCATTTCAACGTACATGTACCTATTGTAAAATTCTCTTTATCAGAGTATATGATTTTTTACAAGGGAACTGCATTGCTTAAATTAATGGCAATCCGTTTCATGAAATATTGGATCTGTTATTATGTTTTGACAGTAAAACAATTATATTACATTAAACAACCTTATAAAAAGGAAGAAATATGACAACGTACCTTTTGTGAGAACAAAAAGGATAAAAATGACATATTAAGCCTTCCTTGCAATTATCCTTTTCAATTACCACAAGTGTAATGAAATTCTTCAAAAAAGAGTTGCATTAATCAAAAAAACTATGATTAGATTTTGTAAATGTTTCTCTGTAACAAGCGGCTCCCTGGAATCCTGCCAAGTTCGTCTTAAAAATTTCGGCATTATGTAAAGTAGCACTTGTGTTAATTAATGCTTTACAAGGGATGAGTATAGTTGGAAGTATGAGGAAAGCAGAAGTATGGGAATTCTTGCCCAAGACATCATTGTACAATTTATATGAAAAATAATAATGCATGTGCTAGCTATAAGGGTATAGAGAGCAGAAAAAAGTATGGAAATTATGATTATGGGTATTCGGGAAGCAACGACGCTATGTAAAAATCAAAGAGAACAGAAGAATACATTAGAATGGGACATCATAACACTGTATGAATAACCTTTAATGTAAACAAATGGCAAATGCCTATACTACATTACAATACGTGACGATACAATACAATAACAATGCTTATACTTAAATTACATGTATGTATAATACGTAGTCAACGTTATAATACAGTTCCTAGTAGATTACAATACAATACATGACCAGCATCACTTCAGTGTTAATTTCCTTGCGTACGTACCTTAGACAATTAATTATTTAGGTATACTTCGTTAATTACTGTTAAATAGTCTAGAAATATTCACGATTATGGGAGCTACGTAGGTATGTAAATTAATACTATATGCTTAGCAGACCACCTATTTACGTATTACGTATCGTAATTGTCAAAATTGTCCTCCAGTCTCTATTTTTAAAATGAATGAGAAATTAAAATTACGTATATAGCTAAAAATAATTTCGGTGTAGTCATAGTGTATCATTATTAAACCAAAAGTATCGTGTACACAAAACAATAGCCCATTTATGCACCAAAATTCTCATTCAGTTACTTAGGTAGGTTTGTGTGTCGTTCTAAGGGCGGCTGTCTTTCAGTCCAATTAACAATCCGGCTATTATAAATCCTTTCATTTCCTCACTTTCCTTATTAGCAAAAAAGCTGGTCGGTATTTTAGCAAATGGTGACAGTTCGTCAATGTCAGTAAAGAATTCCTTTTCGGAAATCCTTGCCTTACATTTGATTCATCTTATTTGTTGGGGTAAAGGGTAATTAAATAATATGAATGTACAAAATAAAATAGTTACCTGAACGTATAAACTAAAAGTAACACTTAAATGCATTTCTAATAATATTTACTAGATATTTAGGTGAAGGAATCTTGCTTTCCTTTGAATGACGTATGAAGCGTGATTGTTAACTGAACTGAATTGACAACATGCTCCTAAGTATGACAAAATAACATGTATTTTCGTATAATATGTACTAGATTTACTTAAGATTAGGCACCTAGAGTTTATTTAATCTAATAATCATAGTGTTAAGTAAGTAATTAGTATTTAGTAGTAAATTTATATGTATCATTGTAGGTACCATACCGAACCGTATACTTATCTGTAACAATGATGCTTATTTACAAGTCAAATAAACAAAATAACAACATTTAAATACAAACTTAAAGATAATAAATAGTAATAGAATACAACACAAGTTTGGCCCTCGTGCCCTGCTGTCCATTCCAAACTTAGTAAGCCTACTTGTACAATAACAAACTGTAGTTAAAGCAAACTGTCATCAGATCAAAGTCAAGTTCAGAGTAATTAATTAAATTGTGCTTCTGAACGTCATTTTGATAGAATGTACATAAAGCCTCACTTATTTTTCCAAATAAGTCAAGTGAAAGCACGAAACTGTATATAAATGATTTGGTACGTAGTCTTGACTCATTCACTGAGTTGCTTCCAACCAACTGCGGACAAATTGTGAATGATTGCTGTCAGGAAGTAGGGATTCCTGTCGGTTCACGGGCATTCCCCGAACTGGATCCCCGTCAATTGACTACGCAGCCCAATGGACTTTTTTCGGGTGCACGTCTTGAATTTTCATTTGCATACCTAAAGGTACATCCTATTTTAGGTCGTTTAGTTGCTAATACCATCGCGTCTGTCTGTCTTTTTTAGATGGGAAGGTGTATCTGTCTGTTACGTGTCGTTTGATCATGTGTTGCAAATTTTGTTTGTATAATATTAGTAAAACGGGTACAGTAGAGGCACTAGGGAGGCAGTGGATTGGTTGGATCCTCTTCTCTTTGTATCTGTATTTTATTGTATCTCATGTCGTACTTAGGAACATACAGTACACACATTTATTTACATAAGACACAACTACATCGAAATCGAAAGAAATGAGTCCAGTGTTTTCGTAAAGGTAGAAAAGGACGGAGAGCGCCCGATTCTACTTTATTGTGTTGTCCTACTTACTTTCTTTCAATTTGATGCCGCGCTCCGTCTATAAAACCAATTAAAGCATAGTTAACCCTTTGGCTGTTGCGCCAGTCCTACATATACATACATGAAAACGGGCAACAGGCTCCTGGGAAAAGAAAACACAGAGAAAATGCTCCTTTCCATCGATAGTAGCTACAGAACACAGACAATGACCCTGCTCATCAAACGCCGAACAACCTGGGGAGACACTCAATGGAGAATTCCTGAATGCACAGACACAGAGGATCACGTCAATACAATATTCACAGTATAAATACACAAATATTGATGTTTCGGATTAAATCCTATGACACAAGTTGACATTTTCTAGTCGTAGGGACTCCACACCTCATCCAATCCAATCCAGATTACGTAGTGCATACCTAAATAGGTAATTTAAGTAGAAAATTATGTTTTATGTCGACTGATGTGGTGTGAGCAAAATTGTTTAGGTAGTCAATTTATACTTACAGACATTAGACATTATAATATGTAGTATACCAAAAGTATTTACGTGATTATCATTGCCTATCGTCATTTTTGCATCTATAGTTATCTTCGTAATACTCTTTAATTGCAAGGTGGGCTAATTACAAATATTATCTATCTATAAAGAATTGAACAAATTAATCCATTCACTCCTGTTTCATCTCTGAGTATCTTGATTACACCGTAGTAGTAGCAATTACAAACTCCTCCACATTTTTCTTTAACGCCTATTGTACACCTAGATTATATTCTTTAGCCGTAAGCAACATAAACAAAAACTTTCTCTCAATCCTCCTATTTATACATATACGTAGCTATGTATCTTTAGCTTTTCGTTAATTGCCAGAGTATCTAATACAGGTTCGTTTTTGTCAGCACAGATTTGTCATTTTCCTTGAAACTGAAGGAGGACAATAATTAGGATTGGATTGAAGAGGATTACAACAGTGAAGGAAACTGAATGCTTTAACTCAACTTCCCCTCCAAAAACATTCTTAGCTATTTTTACACCTTTTATGGCCAAGCTCCTACACTCTCTTCCCTAAAACCCAATACCTGCACATCCTCTCATAAACAAACGTCTAGAGAAATACTAAAGAAAATACAAGAGAAAGTTTTTTCAGACAGTCAACCTACAAATCTAAATATATCTACGTATAGAAGAGACACATAATCGGAATACTATAGTGTTCAAGTCAGTCCAGAGAAGTAAGGATATACTATGAAAATGCATAGTAGTACTAACAGCTTGTAAGACAATGTGGCTTTCTTAATTTTTATTAAAAATGTTCACCATTACAATGGTATAATAAAGAGCTCTATGATCTACATTAGAATTATCTTGCGTACAATTAGACAACCGGGTAAAATTGCAAATACCGTTATACAGTTACAGCTTCACGTTATCATGTTCTGTAAATGTAATAATCATAATCAAAGTCTATAATTAATATTTATATTATAATCTGATTATAATACGCCTAGTTTAATAATCATAATCATAATAACATTATTAGGCTTATATCTATTTACGTTCGCTATAGTAGAAATCAAATCAAGATTAACGTTTCATGTGTCTGAATTTTGGACTGTGGTTTTTGCTAAATAAACCGGGATGAGGTCAGGTCAAGTCAAATTCTACCGTGTTTACTAATTAGAGGGAAATTAAAGATATTCTCGTCACTGGCCCACACCGTTTTCGTTGAAAAATCCATCAATTTATTTTCCTACATATTTTAAGTGATGAAAATTGAAACATATAGTGTAACTGCACAAAAATTTTGTTCAGTTAAGTAGTAGTTAGTAGTAGTTGACAAAATAAAAACAAAAAAGAAATATAATTATACGTATCAATTGCAATTTCATAGTAGTCGATTTCTTTTCAATTTAGAATAACAGCATTGTAAATATTATTTACAGTTCTATTCTAAAATATAGCTTATATATTTCTTTCCTTCATTATAAAAGACTGCACTGCACTACATTGTGACCCGCATAATTTATAAAACCCGTTTCTAAATAAACACCAACGTGTCTGACAGGCAAAAACAGTTATTATTACGCTTCGCACCGCGAGGCTGTTTTCCCTAGATCATAGAGATGTCTATTGTTTTACAATTGCCCTTGTGTTTTTCTCTTGCCGTCTATGAATTTCAGAATGGTTCCCTATTTCCCAATCATACATTCCTTGCTTCTGTAATTATTTGATTTCCAGAGGGGAATGTAAAACTAGTTTATAGCTCGCAGTCCACGGTTCCAGGTTTCTCACATGGGCATCAATTCTCAAGTGAATAATTTTTAGAGTTGCATTTTGCAATAATTGGCAGTCAGTCCTAAAGATTAATTAGAACAGTCGTAATTTCTCAGTTAACATATTGTACCCGTTTTTTAGAAACAAAAACTCTTGGAAGAGTTGTAAATAAAAAACGAAACGGCGTGGGCCTTCGTCGTTCCTACAACTCATAGAAATTCTGTCAATACTGAACAGGAGTCACTAATTCTCTCTGTTCTCGGAGTTGTTGGAAAGGATTTACGACAAGAGAAGGACAAAGGAATAAAAGTGAACGAGAGAAGGTTTCTACGCGTCTGAAAAAAGGCTTACTAGTCAATGCCGTAGAGGTAAGGTGATAATAAATAGGGTCGGGTTGGGAAAAAAGGATGAATCAATGACATGAGTAATTAGTTATTGCAGTTGTGTACTGTTTTCAGTATCGTATGTTTATGTTTCCCAGTTTTGGGATTTGGTTAGGAAGATGAGTGTAGTTTGATGTATGATTTGTTGTTGTATAGATGAATTGCATACCTCTGTAGGTAGGTAATTATTGTGTGAGTGCAAATTCGATAGTATGAGTAGTGTTAGTAGACGATGATGTTGTATGGATTGTATTGTGATTATATTGTTCTCTTCGGAGTGTTTTCCGTAGAATGGTGGAGGTTATGGAGGTAATTAAATTGGCTTGACGCTAATATTAAAGAGAAGAAGAGTAGAGTACGGTCCAGATAAATAGTCGAGTACAGTCTACGACGGTTCTAATGACATCATGCCCTGGCATGACATCCAGTCCGGCTTTTATATATGTACTATATATGTAATTATTGGCACAAAGAGAAGATAATAAAAATAACCAGACACACCACACACTCACGTCAGCAACAATCACTCACAATTACTACATCATCCTCAAAAAATCAATCAATACGAAGTTTGGGCTCTGGAGCTCTGCACACTATCTTTCTCTGGCATGACATGACATGGCGTCACTCACTCCCCTTCATACTACAAGTACAAATGCTTAACTAAATAAGCCTCAGTCCTCCTTTTCTTTTGATTTTGGCGAAATGTTTGTTCTTTAGCTTTGACCTTGTAGCGTCTTGGCATTAAACATGTGAATTAACACAATTGGAGATATAATGGCGAAGATAAAGGATGCAAAGATACTCTCTTCCTCATCCTCACAGAATATACAACAAACAAATGCACTGTACATATACTTAGGCAGCCACGTAGAGAACATATTTACTAGTAAATGAGTAGATAGGTACGTAGCGGCATTCCACTAATAATCAAATCATTTTCCTAAATATCCTTAGAAATTCACAAAAGTAAGAGACAGAGAAGTAGGTAGGTACGCAGTTCGTATAATATGTGGGTAAGGTATACTCAAGTTTAGCAAGGAATCACCCAAATGTACGTTTAGGTACTTTCCTTTAGTATCACGAAGGAAATGGAACGAGCCCGCCACGCACGCCACTATATCAAATAATGTCATCAATAGGTCAGAGGACGAGAGGAGGGAGGACAGGGCTTGCAAATATCCTGCTCATCCTTTCTTCCGTCTTCCCTTGTCGGAGGACAGTCGAGAAAAGGGGCCACAGCCAAACGGAGCGGGATGGACAAGAGGTGGTTGGGATGGGCTGGCAACACAAGCATACGATTACATAGAGTGCACCAGAGTCTGTAGGTCACAGAGAGGACAGAACGCACAGCGTGGATGTAAAGATGTCGACAGGTAGATAATTAAGGTTCACTGGTGTTTCATGTCATGTGGTTCGTTGGTGTTGTTGGTTGACCTGCGTCCTTGGTTCCTGCGTAATTCCAGCGAAGAGACAGACAGAGCCATGGCTGGGGATTCTAAGGTTGGTTGACTTGACTGGCACATGATGACTAGCACTCAACAAGAGATTCTTCATGTAACAACAACAATAATAATAACAAGAGAACGTGAAGAGGAACAGAATATTCAGAAATCATGTAAGTCATTGAATTCAATGCACATTTGCAAATGGGCTACGTTTCGTCTTGCACTAACTTCCTCCCAGACACAAATCCGGTTAAGTAGATGATACATTGTTGCGTTACGAAGGACGCTACGTGGCGTTGAATGCATCGGCAGACGGGGGGATTCTTCTGAACTGAACTGTGAGGTTGGCAGCCGGACAGGGATCAATTTGCCGTGACCTGTGTCCCGCATTGCATCACACGACCTCATAAATCGACGAATTTGTTTTCTAGATAATATCTGGAGAGGATAAGAAGAAGGACAAAGAATCGCTGGAAAAGAGTGGGAGAGATTAGCGAGCCTCAGTCACTCACACACTTCCATTCGCCACCACACGATTGTCTACTTTGCATTTCCATCAGTTTCCATTCGTGGAACGATTTACCATTGGTGAGTGTTTGCTATTGGATTCAATATCAGACCCGTAGATTTTCCCTGCTTTCCGAGCCATACTACTCAGCAGTTCCAGGGACATTTTGTGCGCCGATCGAAGAGACATTGCCCATTCGTTCAATCCGATTTCATCCTTCAACATACACAGAACAGACACATAATCAAATTATGCCCACTCCCATCCCTAATTACTCAAATTAAAATGCCAGGAGACAACGGCGTAATTAAAAACCTTTCTTTCCCAACAAATCCCGTGCCAAGCACAATCCACTCCCGTCATCCCGCAACAAAACAACATTCGGCATTAGTCGCCGCTCCCCCCTCCCCATCGCCTACATACCTCTACTCCAAAAACTCAAGTTATTTGTTTTACACTTTTGCGTCGAGCACTTTTCAGACAAAAAGAAAGAAGTGACTGCATGGTGTTTATTGGGAAAGAGAGATGTTTAGCTGTAGACACAGAGACATGGATGGGAGTTTAGATTTTATTTGCTCAGCCGGAACTTACCGAATTCGTAATGACAATTTTGTTTTCCTTCGTTTTGATCACAATCGATTGTTCGTTTTTAACAGTAACAAGATCTGGGACGACTTCATCAATGCAATCCATAAATATCAATTCTGGCTTTGTACTCCCTGAATCAGGATGTAATTCTAACCTGCATTCCATGACGGAGAAAACAAAATAGAGTTTTACACAGGAACATGACACACAGTAAGACTACAGCAGCCGCCCTCCTTTCCTTCACTCCGGGACATTTACATTTCACATTCATTTTCAGGATTCTATGCAAAATCACGTTCTCGGAGCGCATATTTAGGAAGGAAGTGGCGTTCGTATGAATAAATAATGAGTGGGATGGCAGGGCGAGCCAAGTGAAGTCAAGGGAAGCCAAGGCACGTCAAGCCAATGAATATCATCCTTTGGCTCCTTTTCCTTGGCTCCCTCCTTCTCTTCTTTGCCCATTACCTGTTCGGATAGAGTTTTGCATAGCGGGTCTGCCAAGCGGAGGCAAATGGACCACCCAATTTCTTAATGTAGCCGTGTAAAATGCAATCGGACTCTTTTTCATCGGCGTCGTATCTCTGTTTGTGCTTGGACCTCTTCTTGAGTTCCACCTTGTCAGCCTCTCCGTTTATCGTGTCGAACACAGTCTCTGCTACCTCCGCTTGCCACCTCTCCGATATGACCAGTGGGAAATTTTTGTATAGCTCTTGGTCAGCCTCCATCAGCTGCAATTCAACAAAAAAAAGTCAAGTGACGAAGGGGCGGAGGGAGATAACATCCCGCCGCCTCTCTCTCCCCACAACAACTTGACGAACATCACTCACTCACACAATTCTAGTCTTTCTTCAGAAATTCTCATTTTCGTGTCAAAAGTCATCTCGTTTACGTTTGCTCCTGCCGAGCCAGATAAGGGAGGAGAGAAGCTTTGGACAACGTCTCGTTACTCAACTGTCTCTAATATCATTGTCTGTTCAGAGAGAAATATGAAAAATTCTCACGACTCTATCTAACTACAAAACTAGAGAGAATGACATGCTATATGATTATTATATAGCTAGTCTCTTTGCTCTCTTTCTTTCTTTATTCTTGTGTCTCCTCCACTTGTTAGTCGATTGCATTTACGTGTTATTATTTATTGTCTTTGTAGGGAGAGAGTAGAGTGAGTGAGTGAGTGAGTGACTTTTACATTTATCTGCGGTGAGAGAGAGAGAGAGAGAGAGGAAGCTTTCTGGCTCCGAAGAAATTGAATGCATAACATAATAATAAAGTAATGCTTTGTGAGGGAAGGAAATTGATTTTACTTTTATTCCTTTAGTGTCTTCCTCGTCAAAAGAGCCAATGTCAAAGGCATCAGCAGCGTTGACTTCGCCACGTGGAGGAATCAATGGAGGAGGGTACTTCTGTAAGTAAACTTGTTGCCAGTCTAACCCTTTGAAGAAGGCATGCTCCTTTACTTCATCCGGCCTGTATTTCAAATCCCAGACAGAATTAAATGTAAGTAAGTGGAATGGATTGGGAGTACGGACGGAGAGAAGTAGCCAGTGCCACTAGTGAGTGACTGGGCGAGGAGGAGGCAGGCACTTTATGACTCCAGACATGACTATGTATTACATGACGCAGAAGAAGAATAGAAAACATCCGATCATTGCACTCACTTCCTTTTCTCATTATTTATTGGATTGTTGTCGAAGGACGGAGTTGAATTTAGGAGCTAGGTATATTAAATTCCCAGAAACTACGGAGAAGGATAAAGAAACTCTTTGATTTTCTCTGTGGTAATAAATTTGTGGGAAGGAAAGGAGGCTGCCTCGTTGCCTCTGCACTCCGCCGTCCCTTGTCTTAGATCCACTCTCAGCCACGGCTCTCTCTACTTATAGATTTTTGGTGAATCAAATATATCATAAGGATGTGAGAGGCTCCCAGTGCATAACTTCAATCTAGAAACATGAGAGAGAGAGAGAGAGGGAAGGGAACTGCAGCTATGCTGATACACATAAATAGAGATGCAGGGAAAGTTATTACTCTGTAAGTGACTAAGCCATGTAATAGAACCAATATCTGGAGGTACAAAGGGCAAAGCCATATCAGGGGTATTAGTCACTAGTGCACACACAAGAGACACAAGAGTCCACGCTATATGTATCGACAGAAAGAAGATACCTCACAAGGTAGACAGTGTCTACGTAGAATGCCATTCTCTATCAGACCCAAGATCGGAGAGAGCGAGAGAGAGTTGTGATAGTGAGGCGAGCTATTCGAAATCAAAAGGGACGAGTAGTGGCAGGAGATTGGGAAGGAAGGAAGGACGAGAGAAGATATTGTTGTAGCCATAGGGGAAGTGTTAAAAGGAGAACTTACCCTCTACCCCTGCATCCCAAACGTTTATCCACGTCTCTGTGTAAGAGTCCTTCCAACAGTGATCTAAGCTCCGACGAAAACGATTCAGGTAACTCAACATTCTGCTCAAAAAGGAAAACAAAAATTATGAACCTAGGTAGAAATTCCATCTCAGGGTTGCCTTCTCATCCCAATGACTCAAAACGTGCCAAAGTATCGCATCTGCCGATAAGTAGCCCTATGATATGAAACAGTGACAAGAGAGCGGAGAAAGGAGACGCCCGTCTTTCTCTCTTCCACAAACTCTCTTCTTCTTCACACACATTTAATAACAAATCAATTTTTTCAATTTACTATAGTATAAGTTATTTGGAGAAAGTTACCATCGTTAAGGTCATGCGATCGATTTCGTGCTTGTCTTTTGTTTTGTGTTGCCGAAATGGACTGTGTCCTTTCAATAGTTTGTAAAGCATACAGCCAAATGAGAACCAGTCTGCACTTGAGTCGTACGCAGTTCCTTTTGACAGCACTTCAGGCGCCATGTAGCCGTGCGTACCTCTAAATCATCAAATTTCAAATGTACTTAAATCACACTCATAAATTCACATCTACAGACTCATACACACTCGATAGACTAATGGCCAATCGCCGAGACTCTCATAAATGCTAAACATACAGCACATCAACACACAAACACAGAGTCATCATCATTTCACGCTTACCTTCACATACACAAAGGAAAACAAATACATTAGCTAGTGCATGATGAAGCAGAGAGAGAAAGATGGGACTCTCGCAATCCTCAATGTCAACAGACACACAATTGGAGGAAAGTGAAAGTCCGCTCTCTTCTTCATCTAGCGACTTTCACCACAAAATACATTAGGAAATGGAAGGGACTTCTCATGCCATCCAGCACTGGACAGACTTACGCCAGGCAGACTCATGGCAATTCTAATCAACAGTGAATTCATGAAAAGGAAAAGACAGAAACCATTAAGGAATGAGAAGGAAACAGAAACCACTGGACTTGATTGCCTCCACGTTAACTTAAACTAAAGAAAGTTAAAAGAGAAAGCAAATCGTTGCCAGAGGATAATCCATTGAGATCTTGCCCAGCTTGCCTTCCCATTGCGTGACATTTAATTCTGCTTTGTCAGGAATGACCCAAACTCAACTTTCCCCAATAATAGCGCTAGCCGATAAAAAAAAATAAAGTTTTTCGCCGAAGAAAGCCAGGCTAATTGTGTCCCCACCAACTTTTGATAACAGCCAAACTTTTCGCACTATACCTTATTGATTACTGATAAATATAATGAGATTGATTGAGTGACACACTAGGAGGTCCATTCCCATTTAGCCCACAGTAAGACATACTCATTACTAATAAACCCAATAGCTCTGTGTTAGGGGGAGTGATGATCTACACAGTAGAATCGCACAGGCCATTCAAACCTATTGACTTTACTTACAGCAGCTCCCTTAACAAATTTACTGGACTATACAAACTTAACATTTGGAAACTTTGGCGAAGAGTACTAGAGCATATAGTGGAATAGCTCAACACAAAGTCGCTACTAGCCTGTTGACAAGGCAGAGAGGAGTCGAAATCATGAGAGGATTCCACCCAGGGCACCAGCCTGGAGAATTTTTCTCGACTCTTCGCCATCTCCGCATGTTTTTGTCCTATCAGTTCAAAGCATAGCTAGGCAGAGCTCGTAGTAGACAATGAACTGACAGGACGTCTGCACACTACCGACAGGGCAAAGATAGATAACCACATTTACACTAAGATAGTCAAATCAATGCTAATCACGAAGATACGGCACTAATAGGTTCTCTCAGCACAAGGCTACTACCCCACAACCTGAGTCGCACTGAGGATTGAATCCCAGACGTTAACTTGGCTAGAAGAGCATAGCCCAAACCCAATAGCTAGCCCTTCACTAATAACTTTTTTTTACAAAAAAAATGACTTACACGCTTGCGTGGGGTTTTTTCTTGGAAAAGTCACACGCGAGTCCTAAATCAGATATGCGAACATGACCATGCTCATCGAGAAGTATGTTGGCTGGTTTCAGATCCCGATAAACAATGTAGCGTTTGTGCATGTGCTCCAGACCTTAAATTCAGACACATTAAGTACCTATTAAACAAACTAAAGACTCGTCAACAAATATTAAACGAAACATAAAAGCCCTATAAAATCATAGCATCGATGGATGTACACCCGCCTAGACTACATAGGAGATGGTTTCTTTCTAAATAATTCTGCGCCTAATAGTACTGCGGTTACTCGTCTAATATGGAAAGCATCTTTAGAGCCTTTAAAAATGTCTTTGAGTCCGTCATAAATATATTTTTCACGTGATTCATAGTCATAGTCAGTAGTTATCTTTTGGCCTTCAAAATTATGGAATCCATTTGAATTCAAAAATCTCAAGTGTGCGAATAAGTGCAAAAGTGAAAGCCTTGAGTAATATTGTGAGGGGTAGGGTATGTATGTAAGGAAGATATTGAAACGGGCCCGAAAATAATTAAATTGTCATTTCAATAGTAAGAGTGAGAAAATCTGTCAACAGGAAGGATAGAAAGTCGATCGACATAAACTTAGGTCAAGTCAGAAGGGAGAAGAGAGGAGAGCAAACTTAATTTCTGCATGTAGGTAGAGAGAAAAAACGAGGACAGGGAGCATATTACTTGGCTTAGGCTTGACATAACAGATTTAGTTGACTAGTTAAATAAAATGTACATGTCTACATTGATAACATGTAGTGCCATAAACTCTGTGCGGACATTATTCATGTTTATATTGAAATAAATGATACATTAAGTATATAATGCGTAGAAAGACATTTCCCCCTACAGCCTTATCACACTAGACTATCACATAGAACATAGCATGTCATTTTAGCTGGCTAGCCTTAGCCTTACTTTGCTCCGCTAACTATTTAGCAGTGCAGTG
Source organism: Tomocerus minor (assembly GCA_009936455.2). Taxonomy (NCBI): domain Eukaryota; kingdom Metazoa; phylum Arthropoda; class Collembola; order Entomobryomorpha; family Tomoceridae; genus Tomocerus; species Tomocerus minor. Next base: position 46,624 of record JAAAYG020010425.1, on the reverse strand, counting down.
TCGTGAATGCATTTATTATATATGTAAGTCTAGCTATGTTTATGTGCTATGCTCTCTTATCTGCTTTTGCCTTGCTTAGCCTAGAATGAATTGAACTGTAGTGACTTGAGCTGAATATTGAATAATAGATTGAATAAAGTCATAGCTACAAAAGTAAACCAGAATACATAATAGAGAGAGAGAGAGAGAGAGAGATTGGGATTCTGAGTGTGCACACTGCATATACTCATAAATGATACAACAGTATAGAGAATATATAAAATCTATGTATATGTATACAGGGATGCTAAAGAGGATCTCTCAACTTGGTTTTGACTGAGTCTGACTAGTACCTAGTACCTAGCAGAAGTGATTATACACACGTATATATTTATAAACAGAATAGAGTAGAGTCGACATCATAATAATAGAGCTCAAGTCGGGGAATAGAGAAGAGTAAATTAAAATGTGCTGATGCGGATGTTGAAAAGAATCAAAGTAATCATCTCGCTGCTCTTCTCACACCAACCAACCAACGAACCATCCCATCCCATTACATCCTCCATACACACAATCATAAATGTAAACTTGAGAAAAATGGTGAAGTAAACAGAGAAAAAGAGTTTTCCGACTGTCCTCCATATTTTCAGAGTGGACTAGAGTCGCCGTGTGGATTGGTTTACCTAAAATGACTTCTGCGGCATAGAAGCGCATATCTTGTTCATTGAAAACGCCATGCTGTGATAAGTGGTAGTGAAGATCACCGCCATTCATAAGGTCTAAGATGAAGCACAGCTTGTCCGTTGTGTGAAAGGCATAAGTCATGCAGACAATGAAGGGACAATCAGCCTGTTTATCCACGAAACAAAAAAAAACTTATCAAAATGAGCACACGGTCACAGAACAATCCACAGCAAGAAACCATGATGATGATTATTATATTATTTTATATTAGGACGCTTGTGTATAGGTATATAAAGTGAGTTGACATGAATTGTGAATGTGATGTGATCTGCTTGGCATGATGTGGCTTTAAGTGAACACAATGAATTAAATCCCATTTCATGTAGAGAATTGGGAGCCTCAATTTGCGAATGAATATAAAATTAGCATCTCTACAAATCCAAACAATGTACTTTAAATTTCAACACAATTATGTGTTCATATTCAAAGCAGTGTAATACATAGTCATGCTCTCAAAGGTGTGTTCTCAGACTTTTCACTTTCATTAAAAAATTAGAGATCAAAAGTTGTGAATTGAACAAGGAGGATAATGGATGTGATATGATAGCATCAGTGATATTTTGGCAACAGAAAACTTTTTTTGAATAACAGAAATCACAATTAGTTAATGACAGAGTCGTTCATTTGCATAGTACTTTGTGTATTTTTTCATAACTAGTTTTTGAACAATATGTAACTGGATTGTGAAGAGAGGCTAATTTTATTCAGGCCATTATTTCTGGTAATAAAAGAGAAAAATTGTTAGGTTTGTCAGGTTTGTGTAGGTGGTGTCTGAGGAGTGTGCCTCATGCATAACAGCAGCTTATTTTTTCTGTATCTCATCTGTCCGTGTCGCAGGCGTGTACTTTGTGTAATGTAGACATTATTGATAGATAAAAGAGTAAGAGTGATAAAAATGATATGAAGAGAAGTCACAAACCCCAGTGCTGACAAGAGAAAGCATAATTCTTTCATTTAATGCTAGAGTCTCTCCTTGCTTCATTTTAATCCTTTTCTTATCCAGACACTTCATTGCATACATTTTCCCCGTGTCGGCCTTCCGACATCCGTACACTTCTCCGAACCCTCCCCTCCCAATTATTCGGTGAACACTGAAGTCATTCATTGTTAACTGCGTGGGCAAGAAACAAACAAACACATTCATTATGCTTCAATCAAATGTCAAATTGAAAATCGCGAGTAATTCACTCTTTTCTAGCAACTAAATAGGACAAAGCACACAACAGATACTCCTCAGTTGGTCCTGCAGAGTACTCTTGTCTTGTCCTGACTCTAACTCACTTCCATGCTTCCATCCCGGCGAGACCTTCAACGCAGTCGACTACATGGAAAAGTAAGTAGGACGGAGGATGGACTATCAAATCAACTCAACCATAAAATAAATCATGCTCTATAGTTCTTGTTTTATATTCACGCCATTCACTCCCGACCCCTGCCATATCAATCCTCTCTGCACACTAAACAAACTTGAATCTAATTTGTTTCTTAAGATCATTTTCCCTGATAAATGCTCCGCACAATGGGAACACTATTCAGAAAAACCGTCACTGCCTCATCCAGCTCCCTTCTAAATAAGACTTTAGCTAAATAACACTAGCCAGTTCATGGACATAATTTGATTTTTTCCTAATCAAGGGCTTTCTAGACTTCTACGAACACAGAGACCAAGAAATTAATTACAGGTGCTCCCAACTTCAAGCCAGACATTATCTTTTGAAACCTCTTGTCAAGTTTATTTATAATTCCTTTCTATTAGATTTAAAGTCCCATTCTACGTCTCTATTCTAACGCACTGCAAATCCACTTCGTTGAAATTGTTATCGTTTTGCCTCTCTTCTTGTGATAATATCCTTTTATTTGAGCATACCAAACACCAATTACTTCCTATTCAACAATATTCTTGTTAATCTATTTACTTTTCCCTACCCTTTCATTTCTACCCACCTTTTATTCTATTATTCCCAGTATTCCCATTACCAATCCAAACATCTTTTCATTCAGTCTCCTTTTCTTTCTTTACAACTTTTTTTCCACGAAATCTACAATTACCGGCAGACGCTTGTTTATCTCACATCTCCCAACGACTCTCATGGCTAATATACACGTAACAAATAAATTATGCTTAAAAATTACATTACATACTCTTATGTGATCATGATAATATTATTTATCATAGACTAGATCTACACTCTACGCCATTCTATCCTAATATTCTCTAAAAAAAAGTACCATTGAAGTAAAAAGTATTTCTTCTTTCCCAAAATATGAAACATCCAGAGATTCTACTAACTAAAATATATTGCAAAAGTAGATTGAAACCTACGCGTATTTATAACTTGCAAAGGCATTTCATTTCCAGAAAAATAATAAAACTACGCTATCAAAAAGTAGATCATGAAAAAGAGCTACACTAAGGACAAAGGTCAATTAACAGATTTGTTTTTTTTTGGTCCTCTGACGCACAGAGAAGCAAGCTTTTTATATTTTCCTCTGTACTTAGTTTTCTTTAGTTATTTATTGCTCAATATGATGTGTCCTGCTGGGCTGCGCTTCATTGTGTTTCTTATAGCATGATAAATAAATAGTACACCCGCTACCAAATAACAACACGCTTACCACATCTGTTTTATCATCCCACAAGAGAACAAGAGAACAAGAAAACATTTCCTACATCCTATTATCTTCACACAAATTAGAATTTAAACTCTAAAATATAGTTACACCAAATTACCTGTATGTTTAGTTCCAAGTTTTTCCATTGGCAAAAACGAGTGTATTTGTCACTGAAAATAAAGAACAACAAGATTAATACATTTAAGCTGATAAAAAGGAAATTCCTACTAAATACATTTAAATAAAATACTCTAAAGAACGCTGCATTGAATTTTGCAACAATAACTGATAAAATTAACTAAAATGGTAGGGAATACAGGATTGCGTCGTTCAATTGATTTAGCGCTTTGGTAAAGCCATGCATGATATGAATTCATTTCTGACTAGACATAAACTGATGAATAAAAGGCTTTTAAAAATAATACCATCAAATATAGACCGTAAAAGTAAGATAAATTGACAAAAAGCATTTATATCCCTGATTGCTATACTAATTGTCCAAAAATACGATTTTGCCATTTCAGCAATTTATTTGTTTGGGTTGAGTCCACTTATATTTAATTGCGAACAACAGTATCAATTTTTATGTTAGCAATAAAGTATAGGTAAACAATACTTACGTGTATAAATAGTCATTCCATCAGACACACTAATGATAAGTTAGGCATTTGTTATATATGGTTATACTAAAATAGGCTTTGCAGGTTCGGTTATTAATATTTCAAGTCCATATTTTGCCTTGTTCTTTACCTATTTTTGCTAAGCAAGCGGAACAAATGGGGGAAATTAA
>JAAAYG020010425.1:17795-30384 GCA_009936455.2 Tomocerus minor | reverse complement strand
GATTAAACCTAAAAAGCGACTCTGTAATCGATTAAAACCATTCAGATTAAAATCGAAGTAATATGAACTGATACATGCGTAAAATGGAAAAACCAGGCTAAAAATCAATTTAATCTGACGTAGTTTTTAATTTTGATTATCCTTATTATTAAATCAATCAACAGTAAGCTTCTGAGAATTAACTCTTAATGCATCTATAAGTTTTCAGTCATAAGTTAATTGCCGTACCGCTGTGGCCAGAACCAATTTAATTTAAACCGTGTGTAAATATTAAATTACTTGATAGATTTACATTAATATGACTAAGGTCCACTGTAGGTTCTTTCATGTTGTCTGCTGATGTTATCCCATTGGTCTGAAGTAATGAATTTCAAGGAAAAGCGTAGAAGATAAAAATGGTTTTACGATTTTAGAGTGATAGTGTTTGTAAAGAGGGTAAGCTGAAGCGCATTTAGAAATCAATTAGTGGAATTTATAACCCAGAATAAACATTTCCCTAACTATTAGGAAAGTAGTAAATTTATTGTAGGTAGAAATGGAGGACGAGAAGAAAGGTGTAAATAATAGAAAGGTTTAAGGGCGTGCTAAAGGAAGTAGCACAGTAGTAGTCAGATATTTATTGAGATTATTGTAGAGTTTAGTTTTAGTGAGACGTTAACATCCATAGAATTTGTATTTACGGCCCAACAACCAACGTAAAAAGTCCATAAAAGTGTCCAGCTCATTAAGCCTGCTTTAAAACAAAGGAAAAACGAGATGAATTACACCGTTGTAAATCAGATCATAAAAACAGAAGTAGACAAGGTAGGGACACCACGGCATGCATGAGATAGTAATAGTATTATTTACAAAGATGAGAAGCCAGAGAAAGAGAGAGAATGAGCTAGGGTAATTTGGTAATTTCATTGCTAACAGTTTTCATTGAATTGAAGGGCTATTTGGCATTTTGTCTGGGTAGTTTATAAATAGGAAGTGTAAATGTAAAATGGAGGGAGAGTGAAGAGGAAATCGTGTATGCAGTCATTCACTTCACTTTTCACTATAATATCACTTTCACCATCTGTTTCCCTGATTGAATCCCATCACAGAGAACTTACGTGTTAAAGGAAAGTACAAGAGGTGGATTGAAAGGCGTCTTCACTCTCCTAGAGCACACACTTCAATAAACTAACTCCATTACATAATAGTGCAGTGCCCTAACAACCTGAACAATACTGAACAGATCTGCTGCTACAAGAGCGTTTGTTGTCAAATCATGGCAGAGCGTGCCATCACCAAGTGCAAGAGTATCTCCTTTCACGGCTCCAAAACATAAGTGTGCTATTCTCAGTTTATAAATAGTCACTTAAGATCTTCATGACTGAATTTAACTCCTCGGTGATTACACTCATGTATAAATGCTCCAAATAAAGGAATTAGTCTCAAGTAGGCATTAACATTCCATCACGTCCGTCGACTATAATAAATACTCTAAATATTATACTTACACACGCACTTCATAAATCATACTTAAGATTAGTGCACGCCTATCTACTCCTTGCTTATACCTGTGACCGAGATTCCCCCGCCTTCCCTTTGTACTCCCGCTCCTACAACTCTGTGATGTGGTTAAATGTGGTGTACTCTATTTACTAATTCACGCTTTACAGCCCCAGCTTCACTAAGCGACGGCAAAGGTGGAAATTAATAGGAAACAAACCTATTTTGTACATTACATTAATAGAAATTTAGAAGCCATTAGATCAAGTTGTTGTCCTCAACCAAATATTAAAAGCAATTTGAAGGGACTAATTGCTAATATTGGACAGATAAGAGGATTAAACGTTTTATTTCTTGGATACCGACTTTATTATGGCAATTCATCTAATGACGTGCCTACAGGTAATGATACTCTCAGCTCACAAAACCTTGTCGTTACATAATGTAGCTGCAATTAATTAGACTCGGATTGCATATCACATGTTTTAAATTCACGGCTCCTTTAAATATGAATTCTAGACAGTTACACAAGTGAGAAGGTGCCGCTTTCAAAAGTAAAACAACTTTAATTTACTTGGAAAAAGTTTGAACACGCACCAAAATGCATGCAAGAGCAGTTTACTTATTTATACAAAGAATACATAGCTACGTAGTACATAAGAACAAACGTAAGTGGTAATAACTATTGAATCAAGAACAACATAGTTAAGATTCTCTACATTGCAGAAATACATGTACGCAGGATTTGCAAATTTGCAACGTTCGTTGAATCCTATGCGAAACAATATTAGCATAGTATTTCATTGCCTGGCAATGATAAATCGATGGACGTATGAATATAGGGCAATGACGCTCTACTCGACGATATTATTTATTTTAGTGTTAGATAGAATAGGAACTGTATAGACACAATGTCATGTCATTATTTACTTTATAATAAGGAGTGATATGGGAGAAGTTCCGTAGGTTCACATTCCACTGCTAATTAGCTGAGAGCGATAGTATCGGTTCGTCTAGTCTTAGGTCGACAACTTCATATCTTGAGTTTAATTGTAACCTTGAGTAAATTAAAGAGGGAATAGAGAATTGATGGCTCAGTAAGTTAGTTGACTATGGTCAGGAGGAGAGAGAAAGCGCCTTGGTCGTCAGACAACATAATATAAACATGGATTCAAGATTCACATGTCATATTTCACACTTACATCATCACTAGTTAGTTACTAATGCTTCCTGCATCTGGGAATCTATGTAAATCCTTCGAAAAAGAGTTAGACTTTTCGTAGGAAATGAAATAAGTAGTAAAAGGGTGCTTTTACATTTACTACACTAGAGTAGCTACAGATAAACAGTGCACAATGTGCAGTCAAAGAGTATTCAGGCAATATTTGACTGTATAAAAGTTCTGTTTTGGCTCGGTCCCAACTCTGAACAATAAAATAAAAATGCAGATAGATAGATGCTCCTTACTAAGTTGAAGAAGTAAATATAAATTGTAGGAATTGTTATATAGTTAACTAGAGAGCATTAGATCTAATGTAAAAACATGACATGGAGATTTGAAAAGAATTACGGGAAATGAAGTCCATTATGATTCCCTTGACTTGGCACAGACAGAAGTGGCGCATTGGAGATCTGTGTGCAATAATGATATATATATCCATTCCGTGGTGGAGGACTAATAACGCTATACTCGTTGAATTCTAAAGGTAAACAAAAGCAAGTGCATGGGATTGGAAGTAATAAATTGGAGTATTAAAGACGGCATTAACTCCTATTATTTGTGTCCAGTCCAGCTCACAGCAAATTATCAGGAGATGCACAGGAGAAAAATGAGATTAGATTTCATGGCGTCACATCGAAAGTGAGTCTAGAAGTAGCAGGCGATAAAAGTGAAAACTGCCTGGAAGAGCATAACTGTCATGTCACTGGCTATTGAATGCGAACTGAGAAGAATACCTGAGGCAACCTTTTAGCTTACTTATGTACTTATTGTTAGCTGCAGTTTCCTTTGTCTAGTAGTCAAACGAGAAATCGGATATGATTAAGATAAATACAAAGACGCAGTGAAGGCAAGTCAGGAAAAAGTAATACCGGCTATAATGTGATGGCAGATTGGGGTTTAGTTCCCATCTCCCATTTTTTATTAAATCGAACAATGTCTGCCATACATTTCCCTCCCTACAAAAATACCAGTACAGATTTATGATGTGCAGGAGTAGATCTTACTTAGAAAGAAAGCTTTCCTCTAAGACTTTTCCGCAGACGATAGCGATAGACACACCGTGTCTGTAGTGTAGCCATATAGTTCATTGCCGTGATGCCTCTTGATCTCACATCATGGCACTATTGTACATGTTACAGATTTATACTGACGCAATAAGTTTTTTTTTACTGGGCCTGAAGAAGCTCAAGAACAAATCATGTCAGTACTTAATATGTATTTGCCATTTATGTCAGTACTTACATACTAACAGTTGTTAGCTGCATAGGTAAATACATAGGTAGGTCTTATTATGTTCTTGATGTTATTTCGTGTTCTGCTCCTTATAATTTATACATAATTATGGGTTAAGGTAACCTTAGATATGTTTTACGTCAATGTCAATTATATTTTAACCAGAGAAACTCACACTCTCAATTCATAAGGCCAAACATCCTGACGTAGATTACACCCGATACTTTTCCTGCCAATAAATTATATTTACTTTCTTAGTGTTAGCTGAACAACCGTTGCTAAATCTTTTGCAAAATAATACTAAGTAAATAATAAAGAAATATTTGGAAGCCACAAAAATTCTCGAAAGAAAAATAAATATTTCTAGATACTGAACGTATGATGTATACACAGATGTTTGTTTACGTTGGGAATCGGAAAGGAAGACACACGAAAAGACTTCCTACTGATTCCCTACCTGTCTCCTAGAAAGTATATAACAGTAAGTGTAATTGGCGACGTTATCTGATACTTCTGTAGTTTTGGATGATATTTCCTGCAGATCAAATTCACTACGCAGTAAATTATATAAGAATGTGACCTATTTATTTGTAAACAATAAGAACAATACAAGCTGGATAAAAATCACAAAGTCAAATCGCAGACGGCGAGAGGAAAAACTTTTCCAGAAACTTCTGAAATTGATATGCGCATCATTATTTGACATGAACATGAGGAAAATAAACTAATGAACCGATAAACAAATCAGATGAGATAGTTATTCTACCGATACATAACAGAAAACTCAAGGAGTGATAGCTGCATATCATTAGTAGTTATATTATTGTATAATTTCTCTGTTCAATTTTCCTTCCTGGCTCATGTATCAACTTCCATGTGAGAGCTATAGCCACAGATTTCAGTTTAGCCTATGTGTACGGGAATTTGAAGAGCAAGTGAAGAGTAGGAACTGGAGCAGACTGAGCAGAGTCAGTTTCGTAAATGGAAAAGCAACACCAGTGAAAGCACTCTAGAAGTTTATGAAATCCAATCCGAGCAATTATTATTTGTGAATACGTTACACAACGCCGTGCTGAGTCAGAGTTGCTTTTACGCCTTTATTATGATGAATAGGTTATGATAAGTCTAGTGTTTTTCTTACTTTGGGTAACAAAGACAAATGCACATGTACCTACTTAGCACTTGATACTGCAGTAAAATATAAAGTATCAAATAAATGTACAGATTGCATTGTAGTTGGAGGTACTTACTGAGTAAAAGCAACTGAAATGCCTATAAAGCTAATAAATTTCTCTTTTCTCCCAACGACTCTCTAACTTTTGTTGTTTTCTCTTGAATAACTAATGCATAGATACAGTAATTTCATTTTTAAATGCTAAATAATTGAAGGATAAAAGGAGCTTTTTGTGTGAGGTTGCATAAAATCCTCTATCCACTTCATTGCACACTCTTACTTACTTCCAGCAGATCATATCAACTGTAACGACGTTATATGTCTGAAGAATATTTTCTGCTGGCCAAGTCCCTCAACTTTTTGTTCCATAAGAGTTAAACGTTTCAAAACGTGAAATGTATCATAGATGAATGGTCAGGGCAGGGAACGGAATGAGCATTAGCTTCTTTTATGTGTTATGTATGTAGTGCAGCCAACGGTGAGTAGTACTGCACCACTGCTATAATATAATAAATAATGAATGGAACTTTTATTTCACATTGCCTAGCTATATTTATCTAGTAGATGAATAAAGTATAAACAGGATATACATATAGTAATACTCTGGGAAATATAACAATATTGACTGTTGAAAGTGTATTTCTGTGAATTTCTGGAAAGTCGAAAAAACTTTCTCTATTCATAACAGGACATGATACTGCATTTTGTATCACTGACCCAAATTGAATAAGATCGGATTGGTTTGAATTGAATTTTATGTTGTGTGTCATTGTAGAGAATAGCAAGCTAAGCCTACCTACTTATGGCTTAGCCGAGCAATTTAAAAGAAAGTATCTCCGTAATAGAAGTACTTAGGGAGGCAGGGCGCTATATGAAGGACGCTAGTAGAAATAGGAGTGTAGCCTAGGACGGACATATATTACATTATGCATCACATCATATCACGTAGCGATAAGTATCACTAAAGTAAAAGTAAATAAGTGAAAGTAAAGATATCTGTACTCGCTACTTGCTACCCTATTCGCAATTCAGTACAGGCAGATAACAAGGAAAACGGTAAATAAAGGACCAAGACTGTAAAACCGCAAGGAAATGTCAACTGACTGGCTGAACTGAATCGTCGACATCGTCAGCCTAGCCAGCTAGTCAATACCAACTAAGACACAAACAAACAAACAAACAAACAAAAGAAAAACAAACCGAACTGAAGGAGGTGAATGAAGGAAAACATGGAGAAATGTAGAAATCACATCACAGAGTGCCGTCACGTCACCACTCGTTTATTTTGACAGGTGATATGAAATGAATAAGTGCTTTGGATTTCACTTACTACAAGGGACACTTCCTTAAACGACTAACTCTCTTATTTTAATTTTAGTGCTCATCCACTTTTTTTTTCATTTTCCACAGTGACACATTTAGAATTTTATGCCGCCCTGAAAATTGTCTCTGACGTTTAATTATATTTATTATTGTATCTATGCACTACTATATAATTGACTAGGATTAATCTCACTTTTGAACATTGTACAGTAGTTGACTCACGCTAAGATTTTCTATCCTGATTGCAACTGTCAGGGTTTTATTTGATTGCTACACCATAAAGTTAAATGCTACTACTCATTTCGCAATCCTTACGGTAAAACAACAGAGAAGTATATAGAATAAATACGGCTAACGGTTGAGAAACACGACCACGACTGAACGACATATTTAAATTAGAAATTATTCCGTCTCTTACTACTCGCTCAAACTCTAAAATATAATTGAGCCACATTTGAGAATTTACGTCCAAGTTCTTAGCTATGCCCTCTTAGTGTAAGGCACTTGGAAGAACGACATTCAGAAATATTTAAGAGACTTAACGATATCGTCGACTCTGTAACATTATAGCAATTAGCAAAACGAGAGTCTAGCTTGCTAACATATATTTGCACCTTGGCTCTATGCTAGATAGGGAAATAGATAGGCAGAAGTGTCTAATTAGCATATTATATAGTTATCTCCTTCTTGTAATTATTTCACATTAAGTAAATAACTTCAAGTTAGTCAGCAATTAAGGATAGCAGTAAATAAATTCACCGTAGAGAGGTGAAACAGGAGGGACATGAAAGAAGAATAACCTGGTAAACTTGTAACAAGTCTTGTTTTCTACTTCATGTTGCGACTAGCATCTACATTCAACAAACTAATTGCTAGCAATTTAACTACTGATTGGATCAGATATTATATTTCCATTGAAAACCTATCCTATATAATAAAGTTTAGACTTAAGGGGGCATTTCTACTATATACAGACGGAAATAGTTTATTTTTGCTAAATATAAAGATGTCTTTAGTTGCACACGTCCGCAACGGATCAATGCTTAAAAAATGACATAGAGGAAACTTGGCTTTGTTTGATGTCAAGTCAAGGCCTGTGTTTTTGTTTCATTTATTTTGTTATTGGTGTCACTGAGATATGACAGGATTTGGCTGTGCCCCAATAAAAACCAAAAGTTGCAGATTTTCCGTGTCATGGAAAAGATTGATTTGACATTAGATAGTTTAATTGTAGAGATAGTAGAAATATAAATAGATAGAGAGAGACAAGGAGGCAGAGAGAGTAGTGTGCGAGATTACGTACCTAGGATCCGGTAAAATGATTTTTTTGCTAGCCCTTGCAGCTGGAGTGCATTTACTTTTCTCCATGGCCATCAGATAGCTGACATCAGCCAAAACAGCCTCAAGGTCCGCCATGGTCTCTTCTGATCCTCTTGTCAGATAAAAGAGCTGAGCAGAAGGTGATCCGTTGACCCGGGCGGAAGATCAGATGAGATGGGAGTCGAAATTCCTCACTGACAAGATTCTTTATTAGTCCAGTGACGGATTTTGATAGTCAAGATGACTGGACAAGAAGAAATGTCACCAGAGCCTGCTGGAGATCGAGTCCTGATCAGTTGGACCGCTTACGAAGGCATTGGACACTGGACGATGGTGCTGGATAAGAAAGTAAGGTCGGCGGGACAAAATTTAGTCTGTACACAGGAGACAGGAAAAAAGGTGTCAGTGCTCCAGTTGAACATAGCCACGTTTTTCTCCTCAGGATCAGATGACTGAAATTTTAATTGCTCAGTGACTACAGCAACGAAGATCTTTTATTAGCATTCAACATTTACTTCTCTTATTCTCCTCCTATAATCAAAGCTACTTCCTTCAGTTTTCCTATTTCTCTCTTTTTAATTGTTCTGTTCAAGGGTTTCATTCACAAACATTATCTTCTTGGTCGTAAATGGTAAATAGAGATATTTATTTTTCAGCTGTTAGGATTAAAAAGAAATAGTTATGATTAGTTGTGTGAATTACGAATGAAGATAATATAGCTCAAGGCAGAGAGAACTTTGTCAAGGAGCACTCAGCTGTATTGTGTATTTTGATTTTTGTTCGTCTAAAATAAAACAACAATTTAATAGAGTCAATGAGTCCTCCCTTTCTTTTTGTTTTTTGCGTTTCACTGAATCACTGCTGCACTCTGTTTATTTAATTTATTATTGGGTGTTTTCTAGATATTGATTTTGTTGATGTAACAATTCGTATTAAAAAAGGTGTATGTGGTTGATAGAGTGTGTTTTTTTATCTTTTATCTGTATGTAGATTTGGCTGTCTGCACACTTGAGTGAGGCTCTAATATTATTATGAGTTTAATTAAATGATGCTGTTGGATGTCGTTTAGTTAATAGTTATTGGATTGATTTGTAGGCATGCTAAAGTAATAATTGTTTGTATTGTAAAATAATGATGTAGAAAAGGGGTTTCGTGTTGGTTGGTTGGCTTGTGGATGTCGTTTGTCGTTCCTTCGCACAAGGACTGCGATGTGAACTGTATTTCTCGAGTGTACAATACAGACAGATAGTTTTCCTTTGGATTGTGTCCTTTTTAGCTTTTGCTGACTGCGAGAGCAGGAAATGTATCTACTGTTGTAATAGAGTAACTGAATGTGAAACTGCACTGTCCTGTGTCTTGTGCTCCTCTCCTCGGACTTTTCTCTATCTACTTATAAGCATGTGCCAAAAGTGTGAGGCGAGCAGAGTGTTTAGCTAGTGTGCAGCCACCGCCGTCCAAGTCGGCTGCCTCCCTGTAATGAGGATTCGGATGAGATTGACGAGAGGAGGGAATTTTCGACAACTGGCGAAAAAGTGTCCGATGAGATAGGTGGCCGTAGTGGTGGTGGTGGTGGGCCCAGTTGGCAAGGGACAGGGCCAGAGGCCGTGCACAAATTCTAGCAAGGCTTCTCCAGTCGAGGCGGCACAAGTCGCCCTCGCTCACATGTCAATGAAAAGTGCCAGCCGTCCTAATTGACAATGAAGGTGTTGTCGGAGGCAGAGTTTTCAAGGAGCTCCTGCTCTGTCTGTCTGTGCTGCTCGTCCTCTTCGTTTCTACTTGGCACAGACTCGTCTCTCTTTCCCTATCCTCTACCTAGCAAGAGCAAACCAAAGCAATTGGCTTAACTTATTGTGGTCTGCTCTGGCTGGCTGGTTGGCTGCCTGGCTGCCTCTTCTGCTTCCTTTGCTTTTGCTCAACTATTCTCTTCTCTTTCGCTCGCCTCAACCTACGACGACTACTACTACTACTCCTTCTGCTCCACTAAATACACAACACACACATACACACAGAGCCACAGTCCTGTTATTATATTATTATCGATGCTTGGTAGTTGCTCGCAACTTTGAGCCTGCCCGATGGGGAAGCAAAAACAAATTCCCTCAGATTCGCCAAGAGTGAGTCGACGGAGGGCTCTCTGTCCAAGTCCGCTATGCACAAACAACTAACTAACTACCAACTATCCTCACTTAGAATTAAAAGACAATCAGTCAACTTGCCTGGTCGTGAGGAAAAGAAGGCAAGGCAAACCAGCCATTATGATTGTTGTTCTAACTCAGAAGGTACATCATCCTGCATAGTATAATAGGCACAGAGCTAAACGGACCTACTACTAGCTCCTTCCTCCTATATCCTCCTACCATCAACAACTATTTTTCCTTAGCAGAACATGGCAAGACACACATATACATACAACAACATAACATACGAGCGAGATACACCAAAATGCAAATAAAGAACTCAGCGAAACACACTGAGCCAGCAAACACTAAACAGTCATACTCAATTCTCTCGCTACGAAGATTTCCATAGAAAAGTTACGTAAGACGACGATGGAATCGCCACTCGCAATAAGTTAGCCCAACACTCTAAGACACTGAATTCTCAAAGCAACAGTATATCTCCTTGTACTATGACTTATAGCTACAGCCATGCACAACTACACAACAAACAACACAACTACTTAGAGCATTAGGTACTTACATGCTCACTATAAAATAAATGGCAATGCTATCAAGTACAATGCACTCCAATCATTTGTCTCTATAAACTTTTTACACAAGGATGAGTTTGTCAAAAGCTGCTAAAGAGCTCTCTCTTTCTCTCTCTCTCCCTCTCTCTCCTATCATATACAGATACACATAATAGCATTATCATAGAGTATTTTTATTTTTATTATACGACACGGCACTACTGCCAGTGCTAACTAAGCACTTTTTTAATATGCTGCACATGATAGCAACAATAACTATGTTAGCTACACTAAAGACATAACACACACAAACAATTACATAAGGACGCAGACAGACTGTTCATGTTAGTAAAGACCTTCTGCCTCCATTCTGCATAAATTTAACTATGCACTGTAGATGCAATTGCAGAACATGCAAAATCACCACATAAAATAAATGTCTTTTATCTTTTACCTACTACATAATCGACTACTGTTCATGTACATCCACTTTAGCACTGCACATCCATTAGCCTTTCAATGTGATCCTCCTCACTGCCCAAACATTTCCAATTTCAAAACTCAAGTACCTATTATTGTTATCCTCCAGCCTTCCCTCTCCACTCCAATGTATACTCTACCTATGCAGATGCACCACTACTCACTCACTACCCGCGACCCAATTTCTATTTATTAAAAAATTATAGAAATTCTGAATGCATCGCAGAAACTGACCCACGAGTAGTGCTCCTCCATCCAAAATCCATCCCTTACCTTTATAATGTGCATCGATAAACATTTAGGTACGCAAACCAACCGCAAATTCTGATAAGCCCATGCATTACGAATTTTCAGGAATAGCCCTCAGCAGAGCTATTCTAACCCACTCGGGTTTCCAATGTTTATCACTAAAATTCCCTATTTCCTACCTATTCAAAACTAGAGTCACCTGCTTTATAAAACAGAAATTTACATTCCAAATTTAGATACTAAGCACGAGCTACTTTTGTTTGTATATAGCTGTCGCATTATTCATGCTCCAAAAATATTTGCAAACTTTTGATTTTAGTAGAGGATGCAGTGATGTGCGAACATAGGTGTAAACACTTAGGCACGCACACCGTGGTTCAAGATCATTCACTACTGCTCTATGCAAAACGTCCTGTGTTGTGTCTGCAAAAAGCCTATTTAAAATGCGCTTCGCTCGATAAGTTATTTTATTATGAAACATTTTGTAATGTAATATCAGTAAACCAAACGAACAGGGTTTTCCTTTCTCGTAAACTATTGATGACCTATGTACTTTCCATATTAATCCTTGACATGACTATTAAAACCCAATGAAATAGCAGCATTTGAACTCTTTTGATTTTTGATTGTCACAACAAGGAAAATTGACTGAATTAAATAACATAATATATTTAAATGTTAAAAAAATTCGTGTTATTATTTGTGAGAGTGTATATTAAATCATCAAAATTTTACATGAAGTTTTTTTGGACCTCGTATTTTTATTTCTTGGCAATTTTTTTACTTTCACTTTGTAGCCAATGTGATGTTTAATATGGCATTGGATACAAGTATTGAAGGATGATCAGTTGATAAATGAGTTAAAGAAAAAATTCACTTCCAAGTATGTATGTATATATTATGTAGATTTTACACTTAGGTACTTACATTTCTCCAATAAGCTACACCATGGATGGTAGGTTGGGTTTGGAAGCATTAACAATCATCGCATCACTAATCATTGTAATCATGGGCTTATGTATCCCGTATGGGAAGTTTATTCGGAAAGTGTGTATAAATCTAGTGCTGAATGAAGTGAATGAAATACTTATTGTTAGTGTGTCAGTTATATTCAAATATGACAGACATAGACATAAAGAAGTGATTTAGCGAGGTTCTAGTGTATATAGTAGATACTTAGGCAGTCTGTTCACTAGTTAACTTAATAAATAAATTAGATTTGGTGTAATAATGCTACAATAATGTATATATGTTTTATGTGAGTACATAGGGAAATGCATAGAAATATTTTGGTAGTTACACAAGAGAGAGCTGAGGAAGAAGGACTGACAATAAGAGTCCTTCTTATATAATATTATTATTCCGTGAAGTATGTTTACGGGGGAAAGGACCAAGTCTCGAGTATCATGTGTGTGTATGT
>JAAAYG020010425.1:0-17695 GCA_009936455.2 Tomocerus minor | reverse complement strand
TGTGTGTATGTCTTTGGATATACTTATTTGCTTATAGAGCAGTCTACTTTTATTTGGCAGAGATAATGCGAAATGCTCTTTGAATTTTCCATAACTGCACTACTACTCAAGAGTAGTAAAAGGAGTATCAACTTCGGAAGAAGTAGGTAAAGTACGCTCTATTATAATACAAACGGATCTTTGGCAAGTTGGAAGTGGGAACTGTATACATGCAATATGCACTGCTGGAAGAGTACATATTGGGGCAATGCATTGTGATATTTTGTGATGGGAAGAAAGAGTAAGAGTAGTAGTGTCTATATATTTTACGAGTGCGAGTGAGTTGAGTATAGTTGGAGAGTAGTTAAGTACAGCGCCTATGTTAATGTACTCTTTGGATGTAGTTCCGTAGAAAACCCAACGAAGCACACTGAGAGACATGTATTAGAAACTGTTCACTTATTCCGTCGCTAACGTAAACTGCAGTGTTAGTTTATAGTGTGCAATATATCCATCTTTGCAGAATATGGAGTAAAAGAAGAATAAAACGGACTGGTTATACTGTGCTCCACTATTGCAACTCCTTGAGTGCAGAATGAGGAAGGAGCAGAAGACAGGGAGCAGAAGATGAGTTGCACTTGGGTCAAAATAAAAGCAAAGTCCCCATGACCCATACCCAGTGCGTCCATGCAGTTCCCATTAGAAGGACACATTTTTCTAGGAGCGTTTATATCTCCTTCCTGTCAACAGCGAAGTGGACCTAAAGGACACTACTGGTTATTTGACCCAATTTTGATTGGCTGACGACCCATTTGACCCCATTTGTATGGGTGACCGTGGCTGAAGTGGCCACACTGCTACTACTACATCACTTTCATTGTCAAAGAGAAGAAAATAGACTAATAGTTGAACAAGCTCACTAGTATGTAAATAAGGTGTAGAATTGCAAGCAAGTGTATTGTGTGATGTGATGGTGGGGATTGGGATTTTGCACTGCACTATTTGCAGTGAAGGAAATAGCGAAACGGGTTCAACGGAAGAGGATCTTTATAACAAATTACATAGATGCTAAATAGGTGGTGCAGAAAGGGTCGAGTGCCAGTCTTTGCGTTAGGCACTGTCAAGTGTGTTGAGTGGCGTTTGTTTTCCATGTACAGACAGAATGAGCCAGTGTGCACTTAGTGCATGTAGAAATATTCTGCACAGCTCCCTATAACACATCTTTAGGCTATCCACTTCCCTCACTTTCCCTATGTCCTCGTAGTAGAGCAGTGCTCTAGTACTTTAGTCCTAATAACAATATCCGTATCAATTCTCCCCTCTAACTTCGTAATGGGCAGCACTAAACCCTTTCTGTCCCTTTCAATTTCTGGAGGCAGAGC
The DNA here is from genome assembly GCA_009936455.2 of Tomocerus minor. Lineage (NCBI taxonomy): Eukaryota > Metazoa > Arthropoda > Collembola > Entomobryomorpha > Tomoceridae > Tomocerus > Tomocerus minor. The sequence continues at coordinate 16,334 of JAAAYG020010425.1, read as the reverse complement.
ATAGCTAAGTCTACTAGCTCCTCTTCTATAATCATAATAATGATCTTAATGATCTACATTATGTCTTTAAGCATAGCTAATAATATTCAGGAGACTATGAGACTATGTCTCTCCAGGGATATCTATATTATTATATCCATAGCTTCCTTAACCCTATCCCCTACAACCACCCAGTAAATAAACTCAATGAGACTAAATGCACAATAATGAAAACATTATATAGAATAGTAAAATTTCAATTGACATACTTGGAATAGTATAAATGATAAGTAAGTGTCTCTGCAAACTAAAAGTGTGTCTTACAAACAAACGCAGCACTACTATTATACTGACTGTCTCTTTTATATATCAACAGATCATATAGTGCATATATAATAATATCTTTAGCTACGTCCATAGCTTAGCACCTACATAAATAAGCACATAGCTCACAGAGAGTCATAATATGTAGTTAAGCATAATATAAAGAGTCTCTATCTATGTTTCTGTGAGTATAAAGAGTAGTGCACATCGCTCGGAGTTAAAGAGATCTTCCAGATGAGCCAGTCTAGGTTGGGTTAGCTAACCTAGCCTAAGAATCTCATCTAAAAGTAATAAGTAGTGGATGATGTAAACGTAGCTATGATAATATACGTATATATATATAAATCTTGTCTTGTGTGTAATCTGATTGTAAACTCAATCGTCTCTGTAAAGAATCTTTTACTTTAGCCTTAGGTTAGGTGATGGGAGCTTTTATTTTTCCCATACTACTACGTTATGTACTTGTTATAGAAGATCTAGCACTCTTTCTCTCTTCATTCTTCTTCTACTTCATTCTGGAGTAAATATATATTATAATATTATATCTAGCACAGCTAGCACAATGCTCATAGCATTTTGGCGAAATTTAGTTGCAGAGCTATATAGCTATGCAATCTTTCCCTCTCCTCTCTTCGTCTTTTCTGTCAGTTCTCCAGAAAAGCAATTCAGCTCTTTGCCATATAGTGTAGCAGTGTATCGTATAAAGGACGGGGGTGTTAGAGCTTCACAGAGTTACGTAATACTCACAAACTATAGTCTCCTATGTGCTCTATCTGATTTCATCTGCTATATGGCGAGATAGACGCCGAGAGCTCCATTCCTATAAAGTAGGGAGTCCTATCATTCTGTTCTGCTCAGCTTCTGCTGCACATTCAAGGGAAGGTAATACTCATTGTCAAACAACAACAGAATGGCAATAGGTATAAAGCTAAGAGAAGAGCTGAGGAAGCAGTGGAGAAGTCGACCAGTTTCTGACTTCAATGTTTTACATAGATTAGAGAGGAACTGTCTCAACTCCACTCACATCTGCAGCTAAAACTCTTTCGCACTACTTACTTCCCTCTTTTTATAGTTCCTTAGCTCTCTCTCTCTCTCTCTGGCTTCGTTTTCTTAGCTAAACTCACATCACACTATGAAATGCATATACATATCCCTAGAATTTCTATCTATGTACAAATAAGGTAAGTTAAACTAATAACGTGAGGCATTGGCGGATTAGGAGGGAATAGCGTTTGACAGCCACAACTAAGACATCCGACAAAGGCAGTCACATCACATCCCATCTAAATATAGTTGGATTATACGCAGCCGACGTTTTAACTTTTTCTGATTACAGATTAGATGCTTTCTATTAGATTAGTCAGTGTCAACATGGGTAGATGGGGAAAAACACTTCCTCAAGTGTCAATGTTTACTCGCAACTAGATTTAAAATGCAATGGACGGCGTAAAAAGCTTTTGGATTGACATAATTGGAAAGAGCGTGGAGAGATGCGTCTCTCCTGCATCACATTCTTCAGGGAAATGAGATAAGGCAATGCAACTAAATCCTGGAAAGAAATCTTGTGCTTGAACAGGTAGAGTAGAAGAGACGGAGAGAGAGAGAGAGAGAGTGGAGGAGTGTAGTTACTCACTAGTAAATAGTGTATCGTCTTGAGCAGCATAGTAGTAGAGTAGACAGAGTCACAGAGTAGAGTAGAATAGTAGTGTGTAGTCTGTGCAGTCGTTCTCTGACTCGTACCTACAGCTACGTCGTCCGTATGACTTTATAGTAAGTAGTGGAGTAGAAGTAGGTATGTTTGCTAGAATGTTACGCTATGTAATGTCATGTTAGATGTTATACGAGAAGACGAGCAACCTAACCCCAGTGACTAGAGCTATGTCTACGCTTGCTGTTCCTACTCCTCTATATCTTGCAATTGCTTATTCCTGCGGACAGAGTCAGAACCATTATGAGTCGCCGCCCAGCCCATCATTGAGCACTGAGAGAGGAGAAGGGATGCACCGACCCACTGCCGCCACCCGCCCGCCCGCCGCCACCCATCCACATTCACTCCAGCACCAGCACCATCGCCAATCTCACTATCTCCACCACTTACATAGGCCTCGCTCTCTCTCGCAGCTACACTCTCAGACTCTCTAGCAATAGTCAGTAGTCACTGCTAGCCAAGCCACGAGCAGAGGACACACAGATGCATAGGTCACGTCTCGGCCCTACACATTATTATAGCATGACTGTGTCTTGACGTTGTTGGCCCACAACTGCCCGCCGTAACCAACTAATGTACATCAGCAACTGGATGTCCGGCTGTCGTCATTACAGACAGGACACTTTCTCCTGACTATTAGCATAGAAGAGCAAGTGCCACGGAGACTTGGCAAGTCTCACCTTTCTCCGGAGAAAGTGTTGTTGCTGTAGATTGGCGACAGGCGGAGAGCACAGGTCCAGGGGAGTTGGGAAGTGGGACGACGCCGTTTGTGGACAGACCGTCACTTTCTTTTCTGGAGTTTGTTTGTTGGGAGGGAGGTCGGGATGCGATTAGCAGGCTGTGGATAGGCCTCTGTCTCTGTCCTCACGCTTTCCCTCACTCACTCACTCGCACCGAGTGTTGCAAGCGAGTTCAGACGTTGACTCCCTGTCTGCCTGCCTCTGTGTCCGTCGGTGGAGGCTGCTGCGGTGCGCCCTTTGCGAGCACAATTCTCGCCTTACTCCATTCCAGCCCATTCCACATGAATTACAAGAAAATTCAATGCAATTCTCACAATTCCTTTCAGCCAGCCAGAAGTCCCTTGCTCGTACATTCCTCTGATTGTGAGCCAGGAAGGAGTAAGGAGAAAGTGATGGTTTGAACTTGGAAGACTTTCCCTTAGTTTCTTACTTACCTTGTCGTGCCATGCCCTACTATTGTGCCACACCACTACCTAACAGGATTTGTCTTTGCTCTGTTGCATCATTCACCATTATCTCTGCTATGCAGTGTGCAGACACACATACAGAGCACATCCATAAATATACATACATAAAGAGCCCTAGAACTCATAGACTCATAAGCCCCCTTCCTTAACTTATACTAGGAGCTATAACGTCCAATTTAGCAGATGACTCTCTCAAACTCACTCTTATTCCTTAATTATTCTCCCCTGAATTCTTAATTTTCAGGATTTTAGTCAAAAACATGTCTAGTAAGACGGAGAAACATACAGGCAGGGAGTCCTCCACACTTTTATTACTTACTACCAACTTCCTTATTTTCCTAGATGATATTCACCTCCCATTTCCAAGAGAATATAGACGGTGGGACTCTTGAGATCATTATTATTTATATGCCGTATATGCAAGAACACGGAGTGCACACAGGAAAGAAAGGCACTTATTGGGCTATGCACGACAGAGCTACGAGATATGTACATGAACAGACAAAGATGTATTTTCAGAGGTGGCTATAGCAGATGCCTATGGAGTCCTTAGCATTTCACGGAGAAGAGAAAGGAAGTTTTACCTGCATAGTTCATCCAACCACTACTACTCTGATATTCATTCATAGGAGTCTTAAGAGATGAATAGGGAAGATGCAATAATGGAAGAAGGGAAGTCTTATTCCAACCGCAGGACTATAATAAGTTGACTTGGCACTTGACTCCCTTACTCCTTGCAATCGGCCACTTGGTCGACTGAGCCTTCCTTCGCTACTACCTTCCGTCTTCGTTCCTCTTCTTCCTCCCATCCCTCCAACTGGAATCAAGAGCAGACATGAGGTAGACTTCAGCCATCAACACACAAACACTATAGCCATAGGAGACTAGCTCTTGAACTCCAATCCCTTCGGCAGACAGTTGTTCTCGGCGACTCTGCTATTTAATCTCCTGCCTTTCCTCCACTTTCTCCACCAAGTCTCTGGCCTGGGAAACTAGCTGCCAATTCATACAATAAACTCATGATGATCATGACGAGGAAACTATGGACGGAGTGAGAGTCTATAATTCCCTATGCTCATCCACTCATTCCTCTGTCTATAGCAGAGACGAAGGAGATAAAGTCAAGGGAATGGAAGCGAACTGAACCGAAATCACATAACAGAACATGGCTAACAATTACGACGAAGAAGAGATACCTACGGAATTGCACAATGGATCCTCACTAGAGTCGTTTAATTCCATTATGCCATATTCTTATAATATGCAGCCACTCCAATCCACCATTCCATAACTGATCCCATTCATTGCTATAGTTGAAACCAAATATTATTGGCCTCCCTAGGTAGTCGACGAGTGGAAGGAAGGGCACTTCTTTCCATCTTACATACTCACACACCCTCAAAGTGAAGACGTACTCAGGGAGATGTGAGAATATGGCGAAAGAGGCTCGAATCCTTTCCATTTCCTACTTATCATCGCCTACTGTCGCTAATATCAAAAGATGTGAATGGACATTCAGTCCGTTTACTCAATTCAAATCAGATCCACTGAGTGAACTGAATCCGCTGGAGCGACGGATTCACGCACAACAACACCACAGTACAAAAAGGAGAGGGATTCGGGGGAAAGGACGGACAACAGTGTGCCCAAGTGATTTCCAATTCACATGCACAGAATCCAATGGAGATTGTAGACCTGAGCAATGCATTATGGTTATTAGCTATATGCCAATGGAGGCGAAACTAATTCCATCAGATTCTTTCGGAACTATTGTTCCATTTTTTCACTGCATTGCACTGTCTGTCTGTAGAACATGTATCTCTATCCATCTCCTAGTAACTGCATTGCATTTTTCCTCCTAAGAAATAGTGAATTGAAGTGGAAAGGGTTTTTAGTCCGCTCACACATACATACATACATACATAGTGATGCCTAGTTTTTAGTGATGCTACAGTTAGACGAAGAGCAAGTCCTGTAAATGTCTGTGTGCACTATAAGAGAATGTGTGCATGTATTTATATGGCTTGTAGATGTGGAGGAGATGCTATATGTCGTGAACTTACATGTACATCACGTAACAAAAGACGAAATCGAATATCAGAAGATTTAGTAAGAGAGCTGCAGCATAATACAAAAGAGTGGTAAGTAGAGCAGTGGTAGATATAAATGTAGGGAGCATTGAGCTATATGCATTCGCCTTGGCTTACTTAACTTAAATTACTTGCTAGAGTTCCAGATAGTCGGTGGCATCTACAGGGAGTCGTTCCTCTTTTCCCCATCAGCTCTACAATAAAGAGAAACTGTCTGACTTCCCCGGGTTGAAACAAATACTTTCTCCGAGGAGAAAGAAAGAGTGAAAGCCAATGTATTAAATATGTGTGCTGCAGCTGATTTCACTCGGATGGATTGAATATTGTATGGGTAAACGTCTTTGTCTACGCCTGCCGTGCCCCTGCCCTGCTCCCTCCCTATGTATATTATTAGGAGGGCTAAGTGACTTTTATGATGGTGAGCTATCAAGATATCATTGTTTTATGCCCACCCACATGAATAATGCATCACTCTGCATCTCTGGATTGTGATATGCATGCACTTGTGTCATACCTCAGGCAACCGACATTAATTATTCACTGCACAAATTCAATAATGTTTTTCTAGGGACAGAGCCAGCAGCTCCCCTCCATGTCCAGCCATAGGCACGGAAATTAATCTGTCCGGCTAAAAGCCATACAGACTCATATCGAAGGACTTAGTGCATTAACAAGTGTTTCATCAAAAGGACTGATCCCTTGCAATTGTAGCTGAACAATGTCTGCCGACGCTGAAAGTAATCAACTTGATTCACGGAGACTTTTGTGCCATTTAAATGGGATTATTTATCGCCTTTGTTATTCCATACAACTCGGCCCTTCCCTTAAAGCATTGCGACATTGCAATTTAGCCTTGTGGATGCCAGTGCAGTACTAGGAAGGTGAATGAGATGAGATGGGGATTAGATGAAATTTCTCCCAGAATTTCACTCAGGTATCTCGATCTCTCCGCCGAGCTCCGCTCTGTGCAGCCTCAGTCAGTGGTAAATGGAAAAGGGGGAATTCTTGGCATAGTAAATCACTGTGGACAGGAGTAGTGGTGCGGTGACATAGGCACAACTCTCCAAAACTAAAGGAAAGTAGCATCACACGTCAAAACGAATCAACTTTAGTCAAAGTACATGCTACATTATTATATAGGGAGAAGGTAGCTACTACTAATGGCTAGCATACACAATCCTGCGTGGGACACACAACCTAGCACCACAACCTGCAGCAAGATCAATGGGAAACTACTAATGCTACAAATGAGAGACTGTAGACCTGGGATCGATCCCATCAAACTCAAATCCATTCAATTCTACGGAAGTTTTCAATAAGCCCTTTTAAAATCTATTAATTACGCAGTAGGATCCAAGAATATGCCTTGTAGATTTGCAATCCTTTTGTTTTCCGAAGTTTCATGTTCTTTTTTGATATTATTAGTGAGTAGGATGGATTGTGTGTGTATCGAAGTGGCTAAATGTCATCGGTCCCACATCTCTATTCCTCTCAATACCTATTCACCTTCACTTGATGCTGTAGTATAGGAAATAGTTGAGTCGAGGATGAATCTTTCAATTTGTGTCAGACTGATTCATTCACTCACTCCAACTATTCACTCACATCAACAACAGTTTTCCATTACAGAGTACCCCAGTGTCTCTGCTATGAATATCTCCATCAGAGACGAGACAACACATTCTTTGCTGACAAAAGTTAGCGTAATATTTATTATTTTCACTAGTATCTGACAAATTGCAAAAAGGTAAGTGAAATTGGCAAAGTGGAATGTGGCTGGGGAAAACCCATGGAGGCGTCTCATGTCTCCTTCAGCTCAGAAGTAGATCATGGGAAAGGAAGTGAGAGGATATTATTGTATGAGAATTGATTTAAGGAATATGGAGAGTTGATGCCAGGGGAGTTAGTTATGTTCGTTAGTGTAGGCGTCGTTTAAAATGCCAACGTGTCCACTAACTGCTTTGTGCTGAGTAGTTAGGACACGCTAAGTAAGTAGTAGATCTTGTTTACAACGGAGTTAAACAGACTTTATTTCGACAGAGCTGTACATGGAAGTGGAGTGTAGTATTTCCATTTAAATTGCAGAATAAATGAAGGGAGGACTTATTTGGCTGAGAGTGAGCATCTCACGTCTGGAATTCTTGGGCCAGAGAAAAGAAAATTCAGTTTTCCTTCCAACTTCATTTATAGTCTGGAGTTTTACGAGGAGTGTGTTGGGCGGACGGCATTGTAAACCACAAATATCATAGTTCGGAGGAGTGCAGATGGATGGGCAGAGATATAGAGCATTCTAGCAGAGATATTGAATTAGATGACGGGCGGGATGCAGAGAGCGAAAAGTCAAGGCACACTATGCCAAAAACCGCATATAAAATCCAGGACACATTACGGTACAAGTGTAGCGATGATGATAAAGAAGATGATGTCTCACTACAACTATATAACTCCGAACCACATTCTCCTATCACACTAAGCTCTAGCAACTTGGTAAATAAAGCGAAGCGTAAATGTAGGTTTTGCTATCGCAGTAATTCTAGCATTCGCTCGCGTTTCTCCTATGTGTGCTTTTTGCCGAAATTGCATTCCCACCTCGAAACTTCGACAGAAGTGGTGTGACTTGCTTGTTTTCGCCAATGACTTAAGACTTAAAATAGGCAGTTGTCATGTGGAGTCTTTCTTAGCTACCTATAACAATGAGGAAGTGGGTATTATTATACCTAGCCACCTTCAGTTATACAAATAGCCTACCTCACCATAAAAGGACATCCTCCGAAAAGAAACCAAAGTAGGGCATCTCTAAACTAAAGGACGTTATGGTGACTGGAGAAAGTCAACTTTCATAAAGGTATGTTAGGTGAAAAGAAAATGTCCGACATCTCTCAATTTCTCCTTGTTCCTTCCCTCAACTCACAGCTACCTAAATCTCCGTGATGCTTTGAACTTTTCCATGAAATTAGTAATGCGTGAAATTTACACAGTCATATCAAACTGAGATAAGTAGCTATTTCAGACAATTGTGGTGCAAGATGTAAAATATGGCCGCAGGAAACGGATGCACACAACTCTGCCATTTTCACATGCTCCTTATTTTCATTCTTGCACGATTTTTAATGAGTTTCGCACAATTACATGCCTCGAGGATTTAATCATTTCCAGAATGAACTTCTTATTTCCCAACTGTGCTTCACAGATCCTTATACTCAATTCCCTGCCAAACACATCTTTTCATGCACAATTCTTTCCACTCCCAAATGTCAACATGTTGTGCATTACATTATTGTGGCAAAGCAAATAAATCCATTTCATGCAGTTGCATCGATACCAAAAATCAATTCCCTCGGAATATTGCAGAGCTCCATTACATTTAAGCCTTGCAAAAACATTAGAAACTGTTAATATGCCTAAATGTATGTAGTAGGTATTATAATAGGCAAACGAAACTTATGTCTTTTCGAATCCTGGATATGGTTTGCTTAAAGTTGTCATTCCACATACGAAAAATACATGATGTAATTATGATGCAATGCATATTTCATGTTTACATTTTCTCATCGTTTATGATCCCCATTAATTAACTTGGCAGCAGAGATGGATCATAAAATATTTTCAAGTTTTAAACTTCAACTGCTATTATTATCAACCTCGTGCTCTTAAAGTTTTTTAAGTCAGTTAAATCCGAAAATTTGGCTAACGGAGTAAGGCAGCTGTCTTTCAACTTCGTAGTTGGCCCATGCATCTCTTTAATATTGAGATGGTTTTCCAATTCAGTTTCTGTAGCTTTTAAAAAGGTATTCTATGAGAAATATATTCCAGGTTACGCCTGCAGTAAAAACGTTCTTTATGTATGTTGTAAAGAATTAATATTCCTCGTATGCAAGAGAAAATGTTTAATTAGGACGTCAGACATGCTACTCAATTTGAGTAGCATTGGAGCAGGGACACTATATTTGTCCTGTGGTGGATCTTCCTTTTGGTTAGTATTGTTGAGCAAACGTTAGTCATTTATTTATGTGTGACAGTCTCATTTGAGACAAAGCTTCAATAGAAAATACCTGGAATATAGAATGACCGCTCAAAGGATAATAATCATTCCGTATCGTGTGGTATTTTAAATTTAAATAATAACTTATCATCTCAAAGAAAAGGTATCAAAGGTCATCTATTTAACGCTGTCAAGCTCTAATAACCTATATTTATCATATCTTTTACAATTACTTTTTTATATTTATCTAATAACAATTCCTGACGAGGCAGCGAAAAAAGTAAAAACTTTATAGTCTTTAGCTCAGATTTTTGGTAAAACTTCTAAAATCTAAATCTAAAATAAATGTTCGTCAGGCATTCATTTACAAAAGTCAAGACTTGTGTTTAATGATGTTGCATGCTAAAACTAGTACACTCTTGAATAAAAACACAATTTTGTGTTTTACTTGTAAAATGAAATACTTTGTCCGTCGACTTTCAATTTTGTCTGTAAGGGGAAATAACAAAACGGAAGAAAGGAATAAGCATGGCTACTAATTTTATAAACAGTTGCCATTTCCTTTTTTTATTCTCTGGAAATAACAATGACAATGTTATGCTTTCGTTATTTGAACCGGAACCAGAAGTCTAAATGTACTTCAGATGAACTACCTATTTATGTGGATAAATGCATACATACATGAAAAAAGGACCATTCACTGTGTAAAGATAAGCCATGTCCTTTATACTATTATAATAATATTAGAGAAAAGTATAATATAGCACAGGGAAATTAAATATGCTCTTGCTTCTGAAAAAACCGCAAGGAAAATAACATGATGTCTGATGATGTCTAGACAGACTCCAGAATCTCTTATGCAAACGAAATCGAAAATGGAAGAATAAGCGAAAAGGAGGCCTTTTCCAGCTTTCTTGACATTTTGTGCCGTTTGATCTGCTGGGCCCAAAGTAAATCTTTTCTTTCTAGACGGAATATTAATATAGTCATAACCATAATAATAATGGTAAATCTACATCATCTATCTGTTGTTGCAATTAGTATTTTTTTAATGGCAAACTAATTAATTTACATGCAAAGCTTTACTTTATAAAAGAGATAAAACTTTTTTTTAAATGAGCCTCTAAAGTTGACAGATAATATTTGTTAATATCAAAGTATTTATTTGAGATTAATGGAGATTGACCTTGTAGAAGTTGTAAAATAAAATATGGCAAGGAAAATCGTATTGATTTTATTACGTAATGGTTGAGAAAAGGTGAAAATTATAGTTTTTGCTCAGGTCATCAAGTTGCCGTATGGCAATTAGAGTATGGTAAAACTGGGAGAATAGTCTCTAATGAAGAGCTTGTTCTTTTGTTTGCATTTTCATGGGAAAAGAGTGTAGGAAGTTGATGAAAGGGCATTCTAACGAGATATTTACAGCTCTACGCTAAAAACTTTGTAGACAATAATGAGCAATTACTGTAGTCGCCGTAGAAATGTACGACATAATCATTATTTTCATTCCACTCCTTCAAGGAATATCAGATTTGTAATCTAAAAGCTCTGAAAGCCAACTGTCTTATTTCACTCCAAAGGAAAAGCTAAGAATAAAAGGACAGAAAGAAGCAAAGACACTGTAGCCAGGAATAGTACTGAAATATTTCATTTGACATTATTATATAATTTTATAAGTTGACACTCACGTAAAACGTGTCTTTTCACCTGTATAATTATTATAATACACTCGCAATGTAAAAGGCAAGACTGATAAGCACAGTAAGTACTTAAATCTCTCTTTGTCCATTCCGCAGAATAATGCAATCTGCCAAGTCAGTAAAGGAAGTCAAACTGAACTAATAAGAAAGATAAATGGTGTAAAGCCAATTTTCTCTGTGCAGATTAGTTTTCAGAATGCAATGAACCGAGTATTTTCTTGTTTCTGTTCTGACTCTTCGCTAGCTTAGATCATCTTTTCAAAAGAGTGAATGCAATGTCAAGAGGCATGCCGACTCTTGATCATTAACTCTTCTTCCCTCACTTAAGCTCAGGAAATACTCAAGAAAACTGCAAAATGCGTAATTCAACTCCGATTTTCTATACGATAATCCACATGGCATAATATAAACCCCTAATTAAATTATTCATTGCAGACAGTAGAGATTCTTGCTTTCCTACTATCAGATAGAGAACAACGCAGAAGGAGGATAATCTCTATCATCATGCAGTCATTAAAGCACTAGAGCCCATTGTAATACTATTAAGTACCTATGAATCTAATGTTACGATGCAATAAACAATCTGTCGGATTGTGAGCATAGTAATGAGAAGAAATATTATCTTGTCGCACTAACTTTTACCGGCACCTGAAGATATGTAATACAAACAAGAAAATCAATCCTAACATATTTCAGAATCAAAGAAAGATTTATATATGGAAAACAGATAGCTGCGTTTAATAATAATAATCGTGATTTTTTCCGAAGCATATTCTGCTATCTATATCTGCTACATAGTGGATCTAGGTATGCAAAATTAATAAATTCAATTTTATGAAAAGTCTTTCTCTTTTAAGAAATCAATGTTATATTATTTAGTTATCATCATTGCAAGAGATCGATATGTCCTGACTGATCTGAAGCACATTGTCATGTTTCTGTGCAGTATCCATAGTGTGTGCATATAAGTATGGCTAGTAAATGGCATTAAACGTTTCTTTTAAAAAACATAAATTCTATTTCTATTTTGGGGCAGCTTTAAAACCTAATGCCGTAGATAGAACGACAGTTGTAAGTTGTAATAAAATTTAAAAAAATATTGGCAATAACTTGTGAAACTGTGGAAGAAACGTTCAATTATTTTGGTCTGGTATGTTGGCAAAATATGGAAAAAGGAAGACATTAAGGTCCTAATTCTTAGTTCGGAATTCAAGCTCATTTGTCTCACTCGATACTAAAAGTATAGTATATTTTTTATGGAATCCTTTTGTTTCTACTTAGCCTTCTATCTACGATACTGGGAATGTAATAAAAACCAGTTTTTAATATCATTATACATTCAATATTCAAAATCAAACAAAGGATCTGGTTCTTCCTTATATGAAAGGAACTAGAAAATAAAACTTTGAAACGGACACATATATTATTCTGTGTGGGTGTCTGTAAATACGAGAATTTTCTTTCAATTTCAATTGAATTTCATGTGACATCCGAATATTTTTTAGAGAAAACAGTACACTATTATGAAACAGAAGCTACTATGCGTTGAATTACATTACAAATCAATTGAAGCCGTATTCTTTGAGTTTCATTCAACTAGTTACCTTTACAGCCATATCCATTTACATTGAAACAATAACGATCATTTCAAATAAATATAAAATTGGTATATTGGCTTTGTTCTTCTAATGTATTCGGAAATGTGTATATAATAACTGATAAGTTATTGAATGATATAGGATATTATAGAGACATATATTATTGCATTATGGGGCGATGGGTACTCTGAGTCCTGTAATAAATCCCTGTATGTCAACTCCTGTAACAAATAAGATTTCATTTATCTGAAAAAGTTATATATTCACAAGAACATTTTTTCGAGTTACAAATTAAATTAATGATACTGATGACGATCCTTGAATTGAAGACATGAACCACACGGAGTTTTCCTGAATTACATTATGTTACGTTTACATTGTGTGTTTTATAGTATTTAATAGGTAGGTATAATAATCATTATATTTATAATATACTTAATGTTTCACATGTACTTAGGTAGTTTTCCTTTCTGCTATCGTTTCACATTCTTTTGGTTTGGTTGGGTAGACAATACTAAAATTCAAAATGAGAATTTAAAAATAAAAGTGTAGAGAAAAGTCAAACATTAGTTCCAGTTAGAGAGAGACCGTTAATTTAATTATGCATCAAATTTAGATTGTGGCAACACAATTTCATTCTACAACTCCACAACAACCCATACTAAGCTTCTCAGAAACACAAAGTTGAAAATTACTAGTGTGGAAGGATGCCAAAATAAAAAGGGCAAAAATATGATTACGTAATTAAAGAACGGTCCCTTACGTTATGTGTATCCACATTTTTTGTAATAGATAGCTGTAGGAGGGAGATAACAATAGTAGGTAGTTTTAGTATTTATTATAGAAGCTAGTAGGTATGTGTGTTTGTTGAGTGTATGTCTATCAGTCTTTGCTTTGTGGTTAACTCTGACCTTATAGATCGTACATCAACTCATTCATCTATTTTATTTACGTATTAAAATTAATACTCATCAACAGCATGACTAAAAATTGTATTTTGTAATAAACAAGCCGTGTACATCACATACAAATAGTACAAATCTTAGGTAAAAAAAAGAGATGCCACTTGTAATAACATTTTCATTCGTCTACGTACTTAATAAATTGTAACCTATGAATTTTACCTTCACTACTATAATTATATGTACATTTTCTCATAATCATCATTAATTTTACATTTCGCGTCTGACATACATTGACGTCGAGTTACCTTTACACTCTAGGTAGATTAGGTTAGGTTACTTCAGAATATGTTAGAACGTGGGTGGAATTATGATTAACTTAGTTAAGACAAGACTATATTAGGAGCATCAGTTTGAGATTTCGAGAGAATCTACCGGGCATCCCGTCCGTGGAATTGGAATGCTTTTCTATATTTAAACAGCCTATACATTTTTAAACTAAATAACATGCCCTTTTCACAAAGGGTAATTAATATCAATAATCTGTAGTTCATATAATCTTCATCTTAAGTCTGATTATGATGTCTGGATTCTCCTTTTGTGATTACAATCATCATTGTAGATACATGTCTCATTTGTTTGAAACAAATACAATTACAAAATGCTGGAGTGTGGCTTAAATCGATGGTGGAAGTGTACACAGAATATACACAGTCAGGTAGACACTAATCCCTACTTAGTAAGCATTAATCCAATGAAACATGCTATACTGCTACCAAAGCACATAATAATAAGTAATTATTTAATACTTTTAGTATAGAATATTTAGTCACAATATTTATTGACGTACCATACTGTGTCGCTTGTCAGCTAAATTGCCACATTATAAAAAAGTAAATAAGTAGTAGCAGCCTATAGCCTATGTTACCACAAGAATATTTAATATTTATAGGTATTTTCGTAATAAATGTTTTCTTCCTTTATCTATTTATGTGTAAAATTATAAACAAAGATAATAATAATAATTGATTTGAAATAATCCGTAAACTAACTACATTTATAATGTACTACTTACAATTAGTAAGATTAGCTGCGGAAAGGCGGCTCCAACCGCGATTTTTGTGAACGAGTCCCCGTTTGGTAGGTTTCGTTAGAATATCATTTAAAATTGAACTGAACGGCAGTGACGCCGAGATGTCACTCCTACTTGCTACTACTGATTTCTGTATAGTACTTTATGAGGCACTGGAAAACTGGAGCACGACTCTCAAAACGTATAAAAACGGAGAACGTAGACTACAAAATATAATTGAACTAGAGACAGATTACGAGTAACAGTGTATACGGATAATAAAGTAAATCTTTCGGAGATTCAGTGTCAGCATCGATGGGCGATGGGCAACGACGCTGATTGGTAACTTCCGGGTTTCAAATGATTGGCGTTTTTCGAAGAATGTACAATTATAGAATATTTCTGTTGGCTTCCATTGTTCATAGGAAAGGTTGCAGTTGATTCTTTCGATTGAATTCGTTTGGTTGTTGGAGACTTGGGCTTATAGATATATACATATTATTTTGAGTTCTCAGTGCTGATGAGTCGGTCTCAGCTTCCTGCTTTTTATCACAAATGTGCAAACATCAAAACATTCTCTTTGCAAATACAACACTTCCTCTCCCAACAGGGAAACACTTGATATAACGGAACACGATGTAGTCGACAAATTCATTTCAACTGCAAAGCTGTTTTATGCTCGGTGACTGTCACTTCAATCCCATAGTTCCCTCTCTTCTTCATAGTCACAATTGAAATTGTCAACTCAGGTCCCGTTTTTGGTTTCAGTAAATATTTCTATCCAATCCGAGTCCCACGCACCGGGTTTTAAAACTTTCTTGGCTATATCTAGCGTCCATCCAATTTAAATACACGTACAACATTGAAGCAGCAGGTCTCTTTACATTAATTTAGTAGTAATAATGCGATAGTTTATTTGGAATGTCTACATCATCAAACGTCTTGATGTTTCAATGGAACTGCATTTATAAAAGGTTCACTCCACATTGTCCGTAAGTCGCCCTGTCATCATTTTCAAATCAAAATAAATTAGCCTCCCCATCTTACAACATTACAGTAAATTAGTCAATGGTTGAATTAAGTACCTTTAGATACGCCATCGTCAGCAAGGGCAATAAAGTAAAAGGTACGAGATACAGAAGGGCGGGTTGTGCTGCTTTAAACACTTCCGACGAAACAGTTGCCGTGAGAAGTCCAAGGAAATATCCAATAAGTGAACAATGGAAATAGCTGAAACACAATTTCAAGAATTAATGTAGTAAACTATATTTTCAAGGATATTAACTTGTTTTACCTATGCCTACAAAACTTTTAAATTTAAAATATATTTCCTGACAATAATATAAACAAATTTGTTTCTCAAAGCATCACCAAAAACGAATCTTACAGCCAAAAAAACAATCAAATGTTAACTATTACAAAAATTAGAACGGTAATTTGAAACTTCAGTAGCCATTTATGACTGTTCAAACATATGGTCCTAAATTATTTCACTATTTTTATTTTAACATGGGCCATGTGGCCTCTAAAGGTTTTTTGACGTACATGTATAAACAAAAGTTTTTAATTTTGCTAAATGAATTTTGCTATTTGATTGCTTTAAAATACAAATATTACAGAAATCCACAAAATTTTCTTTTAATGACAAAAATACATTAGACTTGTATAAGATGAAAAAATAAAACTTCTTGTTGGCCTTTGAGTTTGTATATTTAAAACATTTCTCGTTAAACGTAGCTAATATTATGACAAAGGTATGTATGTCATCACAT
>JAAAYG020010414.1:6662-16893 GCA_009936455.2 Tomocerus minor | reverse complement strand
AACGATAAAGTTCTTGACTGATTCTTGTGATTGTGAACTTTGATTTGACACGTTGTTTACACATTAACGAAACAATCACAGGATTACTCACATTAATCAAATATTTAGTAGATAAAAAACCGTTAGTCCAACTTTATGTGTAGAGTAGGTACCTAATTAGAAATGGATTGTTGCATAGGATAATGTGTTTTGATAGTACGCACTTACAAATCCTAATCTATCTGAAAAATGTCAAACTTTTACTCATGGGACTACTTGTATGTTAATAATGTAATTAATTGGAAATGGGAAACTGATAATAATGATGATTTACACCAGGTAATTGCTACGGAAGTTCAAAGTTGTAAAAAATTCGGTTTCTTGAGTGATTATGACGGGTGTAAGTGAGTATTATGTGTGAAGATGTGAATGTAGTAGCGAAAAGTAAACGGTATAGTGCATAAAAAGTTATCTGAATGTACTACTTAAGTACATGGAGCTCAGCACAGTTTTCTTTACGATAAGAAACAAACATTAAATTGTGTACTAAAGCATTTCATTTTTGCAATTAGAATTGTAAGCATGTCCTAAGACATGATTGTTTAATTTGTAATAAAGATTTTGTATGATTTTCCTGTTTCCTTTCCGCAGATGTATGACCTACTGATGACAGCTGCCCTGCTACTCATTCTCCTGATACACGTCCCTATGATTCCTTGGGAAACGGAGCAAACTGATTTGAATCCAACAACACATAAATTCATCCAACAAGGTGCCTATTTACTCTGTGAAATTAAAATAATACACTGCTCTAAGCCTTGTACATAAATCTTGAGTTCAACTCACTCTAATGGATAGGTATGTAGCAATATAATAAGTAGTTTATGTTTTTGTCCCAATATTTGAGAGAAATATGCATAATATTATGTTTGATAGGTGGATGCAAAGTAGGCATGTAATTTATGACAACAATGGAGGGTAGTGCCGAAAGATATTTACCTCTCAACATTGCATAGTAATTGGTATTGTCTAAAAATCCTATGGTTAGGCTACAACTGTTCTTTTGTATGTTTACTTATTTTGGTAGTAGCACATTTTACGTAACTTGTAGAGTGTAGTAATAATAATACATCCCGTATAAAACTTAGTTGGAAAAATGTGTTAAGACAAGACAACAGTTAGCGCTGCATTTTATAGCACATTAGTTATTTAGATTATGTCATGTCTCTGCAAGATACATGAAACACAATAAAAGCAATATTAATAGGAAATCGTATGAAATGGCTGTGGATGTCGATTTTTAATAGGTCTAAACGCGTCATAATGCGAAACTCATGTATAATATCATTAAAGTGTAGTGATGATCGAAGTATGTACCTACGTATAACATAATTATTATAAGAGAATAGCAACTGCCGAATAGAAACCGCGAGACAATGTCAATGCTAGAAGTGTTACCACAAAATACCATTAATGCTGTAAATGTCAAATTCTATCATTTCCCCAATAGCCTATAGTGGCAATGTAAACAAAGTGCAGTTATTATTTTCTATGAAGTAGGAGACAGATGTAGTCGACAGTCGACTTGAGCTTTACAAGGCAATCAAAGCCACTGTCAGTAGACTATCAATCATGTTATCTAGTAATTGTCAGTTTTATAAAGACAGCATTATGTGATTTGATGTCCGCTCTTTCTTCCGTTATAACTGCAACAACATTACATTATGGCGTAATAAGGGTTAAGTGGTTATATTTTACATCGCCATATTATATGAGACTAAACGAATAGAACTCACAAACAGCCATTGTACATATAATAAGTTCAGTTACGGTGTGAAGTGCCTACCTGCAAATTACGGGAAGTTCCTACCAACATAATACAATCATGTAATGCATCCCACTTAAACATCTTTTTTAGCATTAACAAAGCAATTCGTCGCAAGAACAAAAACCGCAATGTCAATTCTGAATTACAGTGTGCTAATGGCTAATTTCGTTGATATCTCACTTGATTCCATTTTTCCGGTTTCGATAGGTAGCTGCGGTAGGTAATAAAAGTTAACAGGCTTACAAAGAAAATTGTGATACTAAAGCTTGTAAATAATGTCGAAGGTAGTTAAATAATTGCCCAGCATGAATGGGAACCTTATGCTAGTACTTGCTGGTTTTGCTATACAAATGTGAAATTATAATTAAAACCGGCAAATTATTTATTTAATCTATGTAAGTAATTGAAGGAAAATAAATATTAGTTATATTAATGTTTATATGGGCTTTTGTTATTAAAGTAGATAAAAAAGTTCTGTAAGTATATGATTTTTTATTTTTTGTTGCAGTCTACTTCTATCTTCTTATTGTGTCCATCAGTATTCAGGCATTGCATCTGATTCCAAGTTTTCTGCTTCTCTATTCCACATGGGAGGTATGTCAATTTTACTGATTTTTTGTACCAAAACAATATTTGACTGACTGAAATGAGTTGTAACTCTTGACGGATATGATTTTTCTACAGGAAATATCCCGAGGAGTGTATTTCTGGCTTTTCGTCACCGTTCTGTCTCTTCTGGTGCATGTGGCGTGGGTGGCAATTCCATTCTTTCTGAATTGGAAATTGGATCGGATGGTGATTCATGTGACATTTACAGCAATTGCCGTTTTGATTATGATTTACTTCATCATCTGTGTGGCCAGTTACAATTCATCTATCCGAGAAAGAGATCAAGATCCACGGGCAAAGCGCCGGCTAAAGGAAGACTATTAATTTTTGAACAGTGTGTCTTTGTTTGCGTGACGTTCGGTAAATGAATCTGTTTATTTAGCGTTGTGGATATCTGAAAGTAAACTGACATTATCGATCATAGATACTTTTACTTAGAGTTTACAAGTTGCAGCATAATGTTAAATAACTGAGTCAGAACTAAAACAGATATATTTAAAAGGCCTGTAATACTGTTGCTTTAATTGTTAAATGTGTTTTGTTATTTTGAAGTTGACTTACTACAATGCAATGTATCATGTCACCTCGCAAAGGAATCTGCAATGAAGACAAAAGCTTTAATTTATTCAAATAACTTAAAGAGTTATTGAAATTATTGTAAAATAATGTAATGTAGAAACTTAACTGATATATCAATGAGGGCTGGAACCTTTTTTAATTGCCTATTTAGAGATATCAAAGCAAGAAGTTTACAGGGATTTTGTTAAAGTTATCCTCTATATGCATTAGAGCAAACATCCTTAAGATAATTACTTATACTACTGATTTAAAATTGGAACTCTAACGGTTTCTTTTCAAAGAGTTACATCATGGGGTCATTAGTATATCAAACAGTACTTTTGAAATGTATTATTATGCTACATTCAAACGTATGAAAACGATTTATTACTTCATTCATAAATCCATTCTCGAGGTGTAATGAATCTAAACTAATCTCATGGAAAATGAAGTATAATTTTGTCGTTTGCTACTCAGGTGGACATGGAGAAAATATTTTCTAACTAGATAATAAAATAATAATGCATCAAGTATGTATTAGGTACTAAAAGTAAAGGCTTTATCTTCAAATAGAAAAGAAATGAGACAATTTCTAAATCTACATTAGCGATTCGGAAAACGATAATGAAATGAAATATTTTGGAAAATGATGTTATAAATTGGACCTCAAAATATATTATATATATATTATTTAATCCGTCTGCAATTAGCTTAGTTAATGGAGAAAATTATACGTAACCTAAAATGTCTTATATTAAGCATTATGTCTTAAATACGGCTTTCATAATGTAATATTGTAGGATAACAATTGGTAATCAATGATAAGCAATCAAGATTAAATGTTAGATTATCAAGATAACGTAAAAATGATAACATAGTTAACAAACAACCGTGCTTATCGAATCGTACAATGTTAAAGATATTATTACGAGAAAATATACTTTATTTGTCATACATGTTCCCCCGCTACTACAGCTATAATAAATATTTTCAAAAAATCCTAGATCATCTTTGAATATTTAATTAAACACTTGTTTTACAACATTGATTTCGGTGAATCCTATTTAAATATACTTTCCTATACACATTGAGTTAATGTAAAGTTTCATTTGCATTAATTTGCAATTAACTTTTATAGTATTTTAGCTTGTATCGTCATGTCTTTGTACGAAAATATCTCATTGTCCCTAAAATGTGGAAGCTACTTATAGAATTAAATCTCTAAGTAATTAATTGTTATTAGTAAGTACACACTACCGGTAGTTCTCAGTTCATGAATATTTTGTTATTTAAGGATAATTTGTATTTGTATCTCAAATCCAGTCAATGCTGCTTTGTAAGATTTAATTGAATAAATAGTTTAATCGTCAATTCGTCCATAAGAAGGATTTATTTTTGCACTACATTGTAATTGTAATGCATAAATTGCATTGAAATACTGAAATGTTTAGGTATACGTTAATGATGTGTACCTGTAATTAACGAAGTAATTAAATAAGGAGCAGTATCCTGTGTCTCAAGTGATACGTAGTTACACGTAAGTTTTCTTTTGTTAACTCAACTAATATCCGTTAGCTTTGAACAACAAGCTATTGAATGATCAAGTTTTATGACGTAAAGCTACTCATTAATGTACAATATAAGCATACTGATAGCTATCTATCATTCGCAATGATTTGAGTGAGGAAAGCAGATAAGAAATAGGTAATTGTAAATTGTAATGTCCTGAAGATATCATCCTATTGTATTATAGTTATCCTTCATACGTGCAATATATGTATTACGTATTATTATGTTCGGTTAGTGTGTAGCGGTAATTGGTTATGAGATTGGATTTGAGAAAAAGATAATCAGATCACTAATATTTATAGTAGCATATAAAACGTGGTTCCTGAAATCGATAAAGTAAAGGAAGTTGGCAAGTGAATTAATAGGTCGCCTTGAAAAGATCTAACGCGTCTTTAGGTGAAGGCTATGCACAAATGTGTTACACACAACATAAAAAACATAAATCACACAAGAAATCTTTCATAGAATATCGGCAATGACTAAATCTTAAGCTCCATATACTACACCAACTAGGCTAATGCATGAAATACAAAAATGCTTGTGAACACGCTTTCTCAGTGTAGTGTGATGAATTGATTTTAGATTATTTATCTAGCTGCTACGTAACCTCCTTCGAGACCTTCTTTGGTTAGAACAATCTGCCAAAGATTAAACCTTCTGGAGCGAAAGGCACCGATTGAAAGGGAAAGGTAGTAAATCCACATCCGATAGAAAGTCTTCCCATAAAATGGTTCAAGCTGTGGCCACGCCTTTTTAAAATTTGCTAGCCAGGCTTCCAACGTTCTGCTGTAATCATGACCGAAATTGTGCCAGTCTTCAATGATGAAAAGACCGTCGATGTATTCCGTTATGTGCTTTTGAAATGGAAGGATACCATTGGGGAAGATGTATTTATGAAACCTGTTTAGAATATCAATAATGCTAAATCCGCATTTAAATGATTTAACTCAAAAGCATTTTATTTGTAATTTAAAATGTCCTTTGACTAAAACCCATGAAATACAGTAAATCATAATAGACTATGGTAGATAGAACGTTTTCCTGGTTTTTATTCCTCGATCAAAACCAGATCCAGTATTGGATTCGAAAACATTTCCTTCAAAATTAAAACAATGGCTTTGGATGCTTATAATGAAATTCACTTACCAAGGATCTGTCAAAGGTACATCGTTATGGTTGACTCCGATGGTATGCAAGAGGAATAGCCCATCTTTTACCAAACAACGGTTGACTACTTCGAAGTAAGTAGAGTAATTTGCATGGCCAACGTGTTCAAACATTCCAACTGAGACGATTCGATCGAATTTGTCGTGAATATCACGATAGTCAATGAGACGAATTTCTACATCAAGATTCTTGCAACGCTCTCTGCAGAGTTTGGCTTGTTCTTCTGAAATTGTACAACCAACAACGCGAACATTGTAATTCTCTGCTAAATATCGTGATAATGCTCCCCACCCACATCCAATATCCAGAACACGCATCCCAGGCTTCAACATTAATTTTCTTGCAATCAAGTCCATCTTGTCAATTTGAGCTTCATCCAGAGTAGTTGCATTTCTCCAGTAGCCGCAACTGTAATTCATCGAGGAATCCAACATTGCCTCAAATAAATCGTTCCCTGAAATTTCCAAAATAATCCAATAGATTTTAGATGAAAGTTGCTCAGAGTGGTAGCGACAGGTAGTGACAGACGGTAGTGACAGCAAAAAACAATAGAAATCTTATTTTACCCGCATCGTAGTGCTGTTGGCCAACTTCCCAGGCCTTAATTTCGGTTTGCAAATTGAAGTAACTTAATAATTTATTTCCAGGATGCAGAAATTCCCTGTAGATACCACTGCGAAAAATTTTGAAGAACATTTCTGCCAAATCCTCACAATCACTCCATCCTTCCATGTAGGCCTCTCCCCCTCCAAGTGAAGCGTATGCTGCGATTCTCGGATAATAGTCTTTGCGGTGAACTTGCACATCCCAACTACGGGAACCATTGATTTCTATATCCGCCTTGCGAAAAGTGGTTTTCACCATTGACTCTACAAACGGAGTGAACAATTTCAAGATATTGAACTCAATCCATTTGGCAATATTCAGGAGCCAAATGCACATGGAAAATATTCTGGAGTTGAGATAAATCATTTTTTAGACACAAGGAAAAGGAAACAACAAAAATCTGATTGATGCTGGTAGTTTTATTAAAGCACAAGTTGTGTCTTGGAATGCAAACTCGCAACTGTAAACTGATTCCAGAGAAGAATTCATTTTTGTTCTGTCACAGTCATTTATTTCAAATGTACAAACGAATTAAAAATTTAACCAATGCAATGAGTACAAGTCTAATATGTGTTTTCCTATACTGTCTGAGACAGCTAACCTTATGCGTATCAGTTAAAGCAAAAGGAAACAAAAGGAAGTGTCCATTTAGCGTGACGTGGACCACAGTAGGATATGCACATTCTATTATTTACCTTTTAAAGGAACATGTGGACAAAACAAACTCCTGTGATTATAACAATGGTGATCCTACTTAAGAAGAGTGCCAAATTCATTAAGGTCCATCGTTTCGCGTACTCAAGTAACTACTTACTGAGTCCTTGCTGTTATTTACTGGGTGGTTATCTCATATACACATACAAATATCCCTGAGATTTACTCACAACCTAGTTAATGCAGATACGGTTTAGAAAATGATTAAGAATTTTGTTTCAGACAAAGCGTAGGTACACGTAATTCTACTGTTTACATGCTTGAGAGATCTTAAGCATCTTTGCAAAGTCAAAAAAACAGATGCATAATGCATAGTCAACGTCTACGTAGGTAATTAGGTACTGAACATAGCTGTATACTTTTATCAAGTTAACTACTCATTTATATGTTGTAAATATGAATGCATGTGTCTAGGTACTAAAAAGAGTTAGACAGTGAGTGGAAGTGTCGGCACTTGCTACACATTTAGCTATGTAAAATTTTATAATGCTACTACACAAGGGCAAAATATCTGAAAAATGTTGCTGTTAATAGTTATTATAACTTGTTTTTCAACTAACTTTTTTTGAAAATAAAAAACATTTGAATTTTTAACACATTAACTAGATGAAAAACTAAAATACACGATTGAAACTTAGAGTCTATACCAATTAGTCTATGTTTTAGTGCGCTGCGATCATAACATACCTTCACCTCTTTAAGTAATCCTTCTAGGATTCTAAAAGTGTATTAAGTGATAATATAGGTACTTTTAGAATTTTAATGGTTATATGGAAAATATTCTTTGATAATTTAAATTCTTTATTCAATTTATGAATATTTTTCATATTAACATCATTATTTTTGTTAATAACTATAATTTTGAATAAATTACAATCATCAAAAGTCAAATCGTCAACCAAGCACTGTCATTATCACCGTTGTACTATGTATATCTAACAGTCTTGAAAACTGTCATTTAACATAACAGTGGTGGTGGTGAGATGTGGTTGACAGTTCATGAAATGATTATTAGTACTCACTTTGCATTCATATATATTATGTTGCATAGACATTAGATATACATGAATGAAATGCACTTGCTATTTAAAATAGGGTCACAGCCACAGCACACGAAAACCATCTCTGTGTCTATTAATATTTATCATATGTACTGCACTGCACTGCATGATAAGTGTGTGTACCAAGTTGTACGAACCAAATTACAGGTTGTAGAGAAATACCTTCTTCAAAAATTCTGTGCCAAAGCAATCGAATTTAGCTGAAAATTATGACAAGGTTACAAACAGCGATTTACAATTTCTGTCTTTGTTAAATGAGTTCATATTTTCCATTTCATAATTCAGTTTTCACAAATAAAAAACACAAACACAAGATATTTGTAGGAATTATGTTTCTTTCAATGCATATATTTATTTATTCATTGCATGTGTAGATGTTAATTTAATATCATTGTTCTGTTAGGTTGTGAGTGAGTGGATGTTGTGAAGAAACGTCAAGATAATTCACTCATTCAGCTCAATCAAAGGTCATATATACATCTTCAAATGTAGTATCAAAAATTGCAGAGATTTCGTACTTCAGCGTGTAAATTAAATAATAATAATGGCTTTTGATTCTTAATAGATGTTGAGTCATAATCACACAATGCGTTATGCTATTAATTACAACCGTGTTATATCATGCAAAAATCCTCATGTATATGATAATTGCTCATGTACCGCTTAAAAGGACTACATGTTATGTTATTAGGCTGAATTGTATTGCAGCATTTATTATAATTAGGCGTTAAGAGTTAAGACTGAATATTGGCGTTCTATAATAATAATTTCGTATTTTTTAACCTTCAAGATAACATCGACATTGGTAATGATATTGAAATCCTAAAATTAGGGTTATTATAGTCCCAAATATTATGTGTACTAAGTACGAAATCTACCTAAAGATCCTCTAGAGATATTATATAGTTTGCGACTTTGATCTTCGAAATTGGTTATCTTTGTTATTCTGAAAAAACAATAGCACTTCCTTAGGAATACACCCAAATAAATTGCAGAAGATAAATAAGAAAATGCTGCTAATTACTGTTACTGCTATAAAATGGTTAAAGCTTGCCCAGTCTGCAGTAACTTTTTTATCGACAGACCCCTGAACTTGCATTGTGCGAGAACAAATAATTAAAGTCCTTAATTAAAGCAATTTCTCCTGCGCTAGTCCAACCTCTATTGTCCTCTAAACATTTCTAAATACTCTTCCCATTTAAGCATTTGTCAATAATTCCTGATTCATACAAACTCATCGCTACTTAACAAACAAAAACATTGAGAATTGGAAAGAATGAATTCCTGGAGTCTTTAATAATGGCACATTTTCGTAAGATCATGATCCATAGTGGGACTGATGGGCTGATTTAGGGTAACATATATACAATCGGGAATAGAGTGACACAAATTATCATTAGTTTTATTAGTTTTATTCAACAGACAACAATTCACAGGTGTAATTAGTGACATATAGAGCCAAACTGGCAGAAAATTGCAAGAAAATAAAACAAATAAGTACAATATTAACAAAAACAGATGCAAATAAAGAATTTATAGGTAGTAAGTATAGGAGTAACAAAAAAGATATAGAGTAAGATATATGATGTAAGTCGAGTCTATAGCATAAAACAATGAACCATACGCTGATTATTTATGTCACTAAACATTTTGTAGGCTTCAGATTCACATACAGCAAATCTGGAATGAATCGTCCCATCCACTCATCAATTAAAATTGCTGAGAACCCTGCCTCTCTAAAAAGTGGTGCCTCTACTTCCCTAATCAAGTTGGAGGTAACCCTAAAAGTGTCGTTTTGAAAGCATTTTCGGTGCCCAAGTTAAAGTGTATCCATAAATATTATGAATACGATACGACTATACTATACACTATATCATAATATTATATTATAATTAATTCATGTGAAATTGTATAACAAAATGATACAAGATTTAAGGAATATCACTATGCCCCTCAACTGGCAATTAAGTGCGTTGACTGAATTCATCTTAGCATCTATTGAAATAAGGACTTGGAATATTTGATGGGGGTGTTTTTGCAATTTCATAACTTGTCTACGGGAGATCAAGGTCAAGGATTGTCGGTAATATTTCTCCAAAGCAAGTAATAAATAAGAATTGAAACAAATTATTTTTAATTC
>JAAAYG020010403.1:13655-24008 GCA_009936455.2 Tomocerus minor | reverse complement strand
ATTGTTTATTTCATTGCTCTACATTAAGCCATTCTCCTTGAATCAGGGAAGGAAATCATGTCAACCCCTCCTTAAATCGCAAATGTCTTGCAGTTCCTTAACTGAAGAGCCTTATCTCATTGTTGTTACAATTAATTACATTAAATTCAAGTTGTAGTGCACATACCTCCTCACATCTACGTGATAATATAAGATTTATACTTATTAAAGGTAGGTACTGCTGGAAGAATGACTAACTTTGTGGACCAAACCCACAAATGCGACACACCATGCACTTTCTATGAGATGTACCTAACCTCAAAGGCTAGATAGGATACTATAACAATGAGTATAGGATAAATTCTTGTTCAAAGTTCTAGAAATCACTAATGCAGGTTTAGAATCTTGAAATATAGTTGAGTCAAAGTGCATTTCTAGTTTTGGAGAGACGTGTTCGTTCTCCTCTCGAGTCTATTATCTTTCTCAATTGTTTCAAGTCTGGGTTCATTCCTGGTCGAGAGGGAAGTTGGGAAGAAGGCGAAGGTCCCTATTCTTTGACGCTTTCCAATCCACTACATAATTTCCTTTCTATCCATCTCGTCTCTTTTTCAGGCAAAGAGAACGTTTTCGATATATATATATTGTAAATAGCTCGTAATGTAGGATAATATTATGTAGTTGGTTTAGTGTCTATGAAGTAATAGTGATCTGATAGTCTCTCTTGTGAATGGAGGGAAATGGACAAAACCCCTGCCATGTCTGACTGCATAAGTGGAGTGAGATTTATGCATTTCACTTTACTCTCGCTCTCTTTCTCTGTAATGATGCTATCGCTACGCTTTAATTTCATTTCAATCTTCTCCCTTCTCCTCTCTTCCCTCCAGCACCACTCACTGCCAATGACTACCTACTTATTAGAAATTTCTAATGCTCTAAACACATCGAACAAGCCAAAGCGTGAGAGTGAGTTTAACTACCTACGCACGTGGGATGTATGCCTGCCTACTTAGTTGTATAGGTACATGGCTTTGACATTATAAATCTCAAGTTGGGGTTTGAGTTGAGGCTAGGAATTTAATGCGAGATGAATGGGCAAAGGGGTGAAACGGAATTTTAAATTATTCCCTTTTAGTTCAGAGAGAGAGAGGAGTCCGTTGAGATAGGAAGATTGAATGGAAAGGTATAAAGAGAAGGAAAGTTGGAGACAGACGTTTATATGGGAAACAAAGTGTGAAAGTGGTGGCAGGAGGAAAAAGTCCTAAACTGTCTTCAGTCAGTCACACGAATTCTAGTTGAACTTTTTCATTGGTTTCCTCTGAACAAGATAGAGACGAGCCAAAGGAAACGAAGCAAAAGCAAACCAACTGAGCCAAAGTCCTCCCAACTTTCTTCGCACAATACACATTGTTTTGTATGGCACGGAGCTAGGTACTCTCATTTTTCTAGCGTGTCCCTTGTCTTTCTGTTTGGATCCTTTGCTTTTTGCCATATCTTACATGTGTGTATGTACAAGAGAAAAATACACCTTTCTCCTGTGGCACAACAAGAAGAGTCAAGTAAACTCAGGGTGGGATTGAAGTGCAATTCCATTGTGCCAAATAGTACACTTGAGTTAGAACGCAGAATATATAGTAGCTAGTATATTATTATATTTATAACATAGAGGGAAAGATGCAATGTGTAGTTACACCCAGAGAGTTTTTTCTCTAGTTGATAGTCGGTGAAAGTCTTCCTTATAGCTAAGATCAATCTTTACTATAAGGTACCAATGCAATTTATCCCCTCTCAAGTTAAATGCCTCTGTGCTCCCTTTCTTCCCGATTCCTTTCTATTCAACTGAAGCTTGTCTTCTAGTCAGTCTTGTGTTTTGTGCTAAGCTGAGCCCAGTTCCTGACTTTACAGTCGCATACAATCATTTTATTTTCGCAGACTTGAACACAGCGTTCTTTTATGCACCTTTAACATTTAAGCTCCGTCCCTTATGTCCTATTATATTATTCCGAGATAGAATATATAGATAGTGAAATCGAGAAACCTTCTCAATTTCGACTTGGCATAACATAACATATCATAAGTACATAATATGAGCAGAAGACAGAAGAAGAACTCACTCCATATAAATGGCTAACTAGAGAGAGAGAGAGAGAGAGAGAGAGAGAGAGAGAGAAAAAAGGATATTAAAGGGGAAGTATCTACTACCAGGCTCATATAGCTGAAATATATCAGGGCTAGTTATTTAGCTTCCTTCTTCCCTACAAACAAAAAGATAGTCATTCAATAGAAATAGATAGGGATATGTAGACAGCTGTAATAAAATGGGAATGAAGCGGTTGAACAACTCAATTCGATCTGTCTATCCAATACGTACCTTACTTCTTCACTTTCATTGCATGAGACGATAGAGCCGAGTGGGCTTAGGAACATTCCAAACATGTAGGTGAGCTAGTAAGTAAACGACCAAAGAAAAGTTTCCTCTTGTGTATGGAGAAACATTAGCTAGAGTGGAGTTTTGTTTGTAGCTGAGAGAAGCAGTGAAAAGAAAGGGTTTCATTTCCAACCACAAACAGAACAAGACAGAAAGAAAGGGAAAACTCGACTTTACTTCTCCCAGAAAATAGTTGCGACAACTTGAGAAAAATTGAAGAAAATCTTCAATCGGACAGCGATTAAAACTTTTCCCACACTTACTCCTCTCTTCATCAATGAGGATTTACTCAGTGAATAGGGGGAAGTGACAAAACCAAAATCTTACCAGGAGCAAATAGGTTAAGTGACTAAATTGACAAATGCGCTACACGCGACACGTACCTTTGTGTTTTCAAAACATGTTGCCCATTTCCAGTCGAGTAACAGAGTTTTAGACAAAGGTAGATGCTTTTGCTTTTGCGTTGTAGCAGAAACTACTTTAAAATTTCAGTGGCTCTTCCAGCTACTTACATTTAGTTTGTACATTTTACAAGTTGCAATTACAACGCTGCTCTTATGTACATATATAAGGAACATTGATATGTCAACAGCTCCATGTGCCATGTAGTAGCTACAGAGTTATAATGGACGTTTATAAAACCTCAAGAGTACATGAATGTTTAATTTAGTTAGGTAAATAGATAGAGACGAAGTTTTCCTGTCTGCGTATGTGTGTAAATTGTTGAACACGTTGTCTATGCCTCTTTTCTCCATCTCTCTCTCTCTCTCTCATCCCATCCCATTAATTACAAAGAAACAAACGAAAAAGAACCCCTACTACGATAGTAAGCTTAACCAACTAGCTGCACACACAATCACAATCAAGCTATTCCAATCAAACTCTCTGGGAACAAATTCCCTCGCTTTCACCAACTTTCACTTCCAGTTCTTTCTCTCTTGCCTAACTTGGATTTCACTGGCAAGGGGCATCTCTAATTTATAGAACTTAACTTTTTTTAGTTTCTCTACAGATTACGATAGTCAAACTACCACAGAGAGTATCTATCTAGTTTTTACAGCTTGTGATATAAAGGTAACTTATAATGGGGAATATTTCACGGGCCTAATGGATGTAAGTACCTATGAGAGGCGTCTAGTAGTTTAACTTTGCTGATGTCTCCATTCTGAGCAAGAGTGAATTGAAAGGGAGTGAAAGGAATAAAAAAATTCATAATTAGAAAGAAGGATCAAGGAGCGTGAAATTTAAAATCAAATCAAAGGTGTGGCCAAAACCAAGCCAATCTAGAATAACACTGATGGGAAATTCGGAAGGGAAAAGGGATTTTGCTCGTTGAAAGAAAATCAGTTTAGCCAAAGATAAAAGGACAGAGAGTGAAAACGAGATTAGAGAAAAGAGAGCAAAGAAAAGTAAAGAATGAGATGCATTGCTCATGAGTATGTACATGGAAATGAGGTTAGTTAACTTTAGTGGTTGGGAAATCATCGGGTTACTTTGCTTTGATTCTTCCTTTTTATCTCCCCCTTGGTTTTGGCATTTTCAGATTTCCCATTTATTTAAAGATGAGGCACGTCGTTGAATGGGCTCTAACTAGAAATGGATTCGGATTGCTATTAGCAAAGATAGGATATCTAATCGACATTATATACTACTTAGATTTGTAGGGTAGAAGAGAAGATATCTCATGAAAAGGGTGAGTGGTTGTGACGCTGAGTTGTAATATATGACAAACCATTCTCCCTAGGCATTCCCTATATAACTATGAAAAATAACTTATGGATTAGTACGATCAGGAGTGAAACCGTTCTGGAGGAACTTCATGAACTCTGGGGAAAGTCAGCAAAAGGAAAAGACATTATAAGTAATAATAGGGACAGGAGTTCTTTTGTTTACTTTGCATACCTACCTTATAGTTTTAGTATAATCTTGACTTTTAGTAGCGCCAGCACTCCACTTCAGATATACGTAATTATTTTAAAGAGTTTTGACTTTTCCACTTCTTCTTAGCAATGAAGGAAACCACAGGATTGGGCTCACAGCAGAAACCAGATTACACACAATCAATTCTTTTGACTCAGATTGAAATAGGAGCACACGAGACAGTTCTTATATCACGGAGGATATTTCCATTTTACTATCTATATCTTCCGAGGTGTATGTGTATACATAATATATAAGGGAATCTCACATTACCTTTACCTTCCTTGCACTACTATAGCAAGAACATCAAATCTCTCCTTGCTCTGATTACACTCACGTACGGAGTACTTTGCAAAAAAATGCGCAAACAGTTGGGGATATGGATCACTTCGTATAAATAGGTTACAAGAATTGGATTCAATTCAATTCAGTCGAACCAAATTCAATTTTACAGTTATATACATTCAACCATTGTAGCATGAGAGTATATATGTTTATTTGTAGCACATTACATTACAACTGCCGAGGCTTTCCCTTCTTGCTGTACATAGTATCTATGATATCATGGGATGTGATAGTTGGTGTAGTGTAGCAGGAAAATTTAGGAAAACGAAGCACGATGAAGAAGGAAAACATTTGACGGAGAAAATCCCGGTCTGTAGTAAAGAGCAGTCAAGTTTTTCTTTTATATTATTATCAATGTCACATATTTTTATTGTCAACTATCAAATGATCTGTCAAACTTTTATAACAAGAAGACTTATGGCTACAAACAGCTTTTCCCACAAATAAATAATTGATCACGTAGCAATAAAGAACAGAGTCTGTCTGGAATGCTTTTATTCCCCTATTTCAATGGGAGGCAATTGAAGTAGAACAATTCAGCAGAATAATATTGCAACGTGCAGAAATTTTCGATAAAAGAGATTTTATTATCTCTGAGTTAATTCTCGGGTTGAATTTCCACAGTATATCTATAGATTAAAAGGGTAACTTTTCGAAGAGTTAGACAGGTCGTTGGGAGATAAAACAATGTTTTAAACAGTCTGTTAAGGTCAATTGAGTTTTGACTAGTTGTAAATTGAGTGTAAGTTGATTGTGAAATTGAGAATTCAGTTGTGTTGGGCCTGAAGTAAGTGATTTGGTTTTGGTTTCCTTTGGTTTGGTCACATCACATTTGGAATTCGTGAATGATTAAATGAAGTGAGAGTAGAATGAGCGAGAGAGGAAGGAGTCCGATTTGGGATGCTGTGAAGTCCACTAGAGAATTCGGAGAATATAGGATGAAAAGGGTCGAGTGAGTGCTATCAAGTTTGTCTGCTTTAGATATTTGTGGTGGAGCGTGTTTGTGTGTTTTGTGTTTAAGCTGTAAGCCGTGACTGACTGCCGATATCCTTTTTGCCAAGAGAAAGAACCAACTCTCTATCTCTTCTTGACTTTTCTCCTACTAAGCTAATGTAAGTCAGAGCTAAACGAGGCTAGAGTCCTTTGCCTTCTTGCCCTGCCACCCAATTCAAGAATCCTAGCACAAGGAGATGTAGTCGTGAACAACTGAGATCCTACTCTGTGGCACTACTTTACTTTATAGTGTTCGGGAGCTGAATGATTCACCAAAGCCATGCACGAGATCTTTCTTGGTGGTGGTGCAGATGTGAGAGTGGAGGATCGGAATAGCTAGCTAGTCGTGGAAGAACAAAGTCGGACAAGCCCAACCGGCATTGCACAGCATTAACCAAGCGAAAGCCAAACTACCCGACTTTAACCAACGCAAACGCAACAGAATCACACTGGAGACTTTCTCCAGCACAAAAACCTCACTCACAAAGCTGTGTGGATACAAGAGAAATCATCAAAACACACTAATCTCTTCCACTATGCTATCTCTTTACTTTTCAATTATAGACAGAGCTCCTTTTCAGTTTTTCTAGCACCTGTCATAAATTCTGTTGATATGACTTATCTCTTTATTACCTCTTCTAAGAAACTTAGTTACTTAAAAAGCATTCCTTTTCCTTCCAAAAAGACTCCTTCCCCATTTCCAAAAGCGGTTTCCCTAAAAACAATAATAAATGCAAAGTGGACAAAGTCAGGACTACTTAAGAACGGCTAATGTTACATTTTATATAGTTCTACTGTATTAACCATGTTCCGAGAAGGGAATTGCTTAGAAAAATGAGTTTTTCCATGTAAATAAGAGATCTGTAAGGGAAGAGGAGCAATTGAGAAAATGAAGATATCACGACGGATATGTGGATCGTATACATTCATTTTTTATCATGCAATTCTAGGAAAAGTAATGCAGTACAAGTACATAGGCTAGAACAATCAACTGTGGTAAATGCAGGGATCAACTATTCCCATATTAGAGTGAATGTGACTGAAAGACACGTTCTATTTCCCAAGCTAGCTTCTGAATTTGGGTCATACGGTGATAGAAAGGAGAGATAATGCACATATAGATATAAAAGAACGGCAGTTCAACTCCTGACTTGCACTGTGCGAGAATTTCAACAGAAGGAGGAAGGCGAAGGAAGGAATTCATCCAGGAGGAGCTCAGCCAAAGAGTTCAAAACGAGAATAGCTAGAAGGAGAGGGAGATATAGAAATCCAGCAGAATCCAACCAAACCCAACAATCCATTTTTGATTTCCCCAGAAATTATTCGGATTTGGAAATCAGTCAGGAGAGTTCTCTCTTACCTCAAGTCGCATGCACAGGAGAAGGGATGTGAAACTTGAGTTCGACTCTTTCCTCTCCACCACTCAACTCAAGTCGACAACAAAGTTTACAAATGTTTGCATGTTGATTCTGTCCTAGCAAACATATAGAAATACTGTTATGTATTGCAGCTACCTAAAGGTGTATACATTAGCCAAAGAAGAAGTGTAGCAATAAGGGATATAGCGTACAACACTGCGTAGGTAGACGATGTTCTGTCTGAACAAGTGGAAATATGCATTGATAAACAGTGTGCATATTACATTCTTATGTAGGTACTTAATATTTACAGAGTCGAAACGAGCAATGTCGATGTAGCATTAGAAGATGCAGCAGAGAGATTCTGAGTCCACAGGAATAAGCGATGATGTGAAGTCAAATAGACAAATAGACAGAGAGATACAGATGAAGATAGTTAGATGCTGTGGATGTGGGTAGGTATAAGTATGTAGATGACATAGAATAGCTGTCATGTCAGTCAGAGTCAAGTTGCTAATATAATGTATTCAGGTTGTAGGAGAGAAAGCTCCAGGGCCTTTCTCCTACTCTAGGCTACTACTTTCTAAGGACGTAGTACGTTGGCAGGAGACGACTGGCAGTCTATTCCTGTCCTAGTCTACTTACTTGTATTACTCTTGTAGCTACTTCGGTTGTGTTCTGAGTGCTTGTCCGTAAGTGAAGCCTTAGCCTTGTGTTGTGTTGTGTTGCATCTCTTCAGCCCCTCTCTCTCTCTCTCTCTCTCTCTCTCTCTCTCTCTCTCTCTCTTTATTCCACTTTCACATTACACACTAGGAGCACATACCTTTATACGGTGACTATTTATTTATATTTCGTACAAGATGCTTAACTCCCATAATAATCCACTATATAGAAAGTACAGAGCATAACTACATAGAGAAAGTAAGTAATAATATGTAGATTCTTACATTGTTACCTACTTTCACGGAGTATGTAGCGGTATAGATAAATACATTGTGTCGTTAGGTATAGGACTGTGTCGGTTCATCGTAGGAGTGAGTTTGGTTGCTTCTGACTGAGAGCCTCTCTTTCTCTCTCCCTGACTGTGAGTTGATTTGAGCTCTTTTCTTTTCTTCTGAGAAGAGGAAGAATGCTTCTTGTGTGCTGATGTGATGTGATGTGGGAAAGCCGAGGAGGATTGTAGCCGTAGATTTGTTATTGTGTGTCGAAGGAGGGAATATGTTGCATTATGTATGCATGGTCTTCGTCTCCAACTCTCGAACACCATGCACCGTTATGTACTACTACTCATTGTTAGTATAGAATGGAAACACATACATAATTCTACATTTACTTATACTCCAAGTATCTAAGAAGCTTTATAAAGATATTTTCCTATAGCACACTCGTGACTCGCTCCTACATATATGTATATATGTACATATGTATGTAAGCATGTATAGGCTGATTTGACTCTACTTTCTCTGGATGGGTTGCTCTGGGTGGCCTAGCAGACAAACCTCCTTCTTACTTCACTCGCATCACATCACATCACCAGTCTTTACTTTGCTTTTTTTCTATTTCACATCATACACGTAACTACATAAATTTAACTTATATATATTACGCTGCCTGCATATACAAATAATATATCTGTGCCACATACAAGGGCAAGACACTAAGCTGCTTCCCTAACTTAAACTTACTACATAGCTACAGATAGCTAGAATTCACAAGTCCAACTTCTGTGCTTAGCCTCTTTAGCCATGTACTACGTTTACTTATGCTGTAAAGTAGTGTGGAGGAGAAGTTGCATCCAAAGTTACTCTCGATCTTCTTCGCCCACTACTACTCACTATAGCCACACAATACTCTTTTTCTGAATCTTAACTTATGTAGATGCCTACCTACTTTATGTGCATTCCTAGTTTACCACACATTCAATTTCAGTCACGTTGTTATAACCTACACAATATGCTTACCTATACATTACCATCCTAGTGGGTGGTTCAGACAACTACCGCCTTTCACTATCTATAGCATTCTTTGAAAAGCCTTAGAATATTTTTACTTGGAATAACCATGCTTCTGTAACTCTTTAAAGTAATCTACTCTTCATGTTTTATCAACCAGACACTACTGACACAATACCTAAGTATTATTGGGAGCACCAGTTAACAATTGGGAGACTGCACTTCCCGGAATTTTGTTTACGGAATATAAAGAAACCGTTGTTAAAAAATTCAACTTCACTTATAATATTATTTCCACCATCCTACACACGACGTTAATTGTAATAATATCGATCTAAAGGAAACTCTCACCAACCAGACGACAGATCACCACGGAAAGTCTAAACAATTATAGACGTGTGTGACTTCATGTCGCAAAGCCTCTTAAAAGGATTCTTGCGAGAAGTACGCAGTACACGTGTTTGTCTATAGCCCTCTACAGAGCTATTTCAGTTTAGAATCTTATAAAATCGTATAAAAACAGAGTTTTAAACTAGACAAGCCTTGACGGAAGGTAAAAATAATGTTTTGCACAAAACAGCGTGCTGCGTGAATTCTTTGCTTACACTCGAACATAAAAACTGGAATTGTTTGACCATTAGGACAACAGCCTGGACCAGAGGAGCTAAAACTGAATTTTATGCGCCGGAAAACATCTGTGAAGGAAGTTGAGAAAGCCTTGGAAATGAACCTGAACCTGAATCCCAAAACTTTCAAGATTTTCTTCTAAGTATCCGGTGAGTAACCTTCTTGACTTGTAATATAGACCCTCTCCGCTCTAATTACATACATACGGTGAGAGGGTGAGACATTGAGACGTGTTAGTATAGTTGAAGGTGAAGTCTCTCCAATATTGGAAACTATAAAATGTGCACTGGAATTTTTGTACTATGCCCGCCCGTACATCTCTTCAAACTACTTGACTCCTTTGACTCCTTGGTATTCCGATTTTGTTCTGTTGAGGCAATTTTTCTGTCAGCTCTTGACGTGACTAGATAGGATGTTTGGAGCGGAGAGCATAAATATATGCAACATATATGCTTGGAAAATCGAAATGCATACTATATGTTGTCAGCACTATATGTATTATATGTGTATAGCAAAAACAATGTATTATTGAGCACAGGTTCTAGAGAACAATAAGATTTTGTGACGCGAATAGGATATTTGTACATGGTAGGTATCTAAATCTTCCTTCTAACTATTCTAACTACGAAAGCAAAATAATGTTTTTGTTCCGCTTCTACTTAATATTAGATAATTTTAATATTTATGTAGGATGGGAGGAACTTAGAAAAGCAATTAGGTACATACAATATTCATTAGATTGCTGATTACATTG
>JAAAYG020010392.1:6670-24014 GCA_009936455.2 Tomocerus minor | reverse complement strand
TTTTTGGCGTTTTTTTTGCACTGAACTCCGAAAAACTTAGAAATATTTTAAATAGGTTCCACCAACCGACTATTACCCAAAATCCACTATTTTATAAGGCAACCATAAAACGCAAACTTTTTATTATGCTGCCAACCGGAATGAGATTATGAGATTACGAGCAGTACGAGAGTATGACATTGAGGGCTCATTCATCGAAAAGTCCCGACGCCAAGCCACCCGACGTCAGACGCGAAGCCACCCGACGCCCGACGGGAAGAGACCCGACCTAATCGTGAAGCCACCCGACGCCCGACGGGTTTGTCAAAAATTTGAAAATAGTGACGGGTAGGTGTATAAACACGGCCTATATAGGGGTATCTTTATTTCTATCTAGGTTAGGCTCGTCCATAATTTGAAAAAAGTGATAGATAGGTGCCCAAATACGGCCCATATTGGGTTATGTTTATTTCATTTTTGGTTAGGTTTGTCCAAATTTTGAAAATAGTGACGGATATGAGACCAAGATTTTCCAGAGAGATATTTTAAATTACCCGTCACTATTTTCAAATTTTGGACAAACCTAACCTAAATAGAAATAAAAATCGGGTCTCTTCGCGTCAGGTCTCTTCGCGTCGGGTGTGGGGTCTTTTCGATGAGACGAGCTTGAGCGTGTACGAACCAGAGAAATGGAATGGTAATAGTATAAATTAATTTCCATTTCTCTGGTACGAACGAATGAGTATGTGAATGTAGCAACATCGCAATATAGACGACTCACATGACTATGACTGACTGTCACTGCAGGGTTATTATGCGATTGGAATTTGTGCCGTAAAATCAATAACATTAGGTTTAGTCATGGTTTAGTGTTTAGATAATATAGACAAATATTTACTGTACTTTTGACTTTTATCTGTCGTATTTATGCTTGCTTAACTTTTACTGTCAAATACTAATACCTAATTGGTTATGTAATTAAATTTAAAATACGGAAACAGGAAAAAAGGAGCCGTGAATCAAGTAATACTCCCTGATTATTCGTAAATGTTAGAGCTGTTCAAATCTTCACGTTTGCCTATTAATATAAATGAAAAATATATAACATATAATAACTAATAATCTGAAAGCTGAAGTAATTATCGTTAATTATTCGTTAATTGTCAACTAAAAGCACTACACGGACTGCCATTTAAAAAACAAAGAAAGTTAAGTCATAAAAGTCAGGAATAGGCTACCGTTGACTGTCCTGTTATTATTGCTCTGGTGGATTATGATAAAGTGCGTTTATAATTAAAGTTATAAGACAAAAGCGAAGGTCAAGCACCTAATAGAGGTAAATGGCGTAATTTCGACAATTGACAATCAGTACAAAGATTCAAAAATCAAAAGTTTTTGCGCTTCAATTCTTGGGTGCATTATTAATTATTTCGCTTACGGTAATTAATTTTTGGGTTTTTTTTTATTTAGAAGCATGTCTATATTTAAGTTAATTCTTATTCTTACAGATCTAGTGTATGTAACTGAAGTGACGACGGCTGGAACGGTAGGACGTAACGATGGAAGGGGTTCCAAGAATTCCAATGTTGTCTTTCCCTATGAAGCGCAGTGGGGAAAATCCAAATTTTAAAGGACGACTTAAAGCTGTAATAATTTTGTTTTTATCTATACTTTATTATTGTGTATTTTTTAGGTTTACTTATCTATCTATGCACTTAATTTATATTTTTCTAGTGATTAATAACATTATTTCTTTATTGACAGTTTATCTTGGAACAATATAATGAAGAGCCTGATAGTTATAACAATGAAATTAATGAACTGGAAAGTTTAAGAGCTGGGGCAGTGCATATATCCAGGGATTACACAGGATGTTCCACACTGAAGAAATATTTATGCCAGCTTAATTTTTTGAAAAGCCGTTTTCCATTACAAGAAGGAAGTCCAATTGCCATATCTTTTTCATGGTAAATACCTAATCGATTTTGTTTCGGAAATAGCCGACATTAAAGATGGGTCTAAATATTTGTACATTTTTCAATTTCTTTTGTAGGTTTGATGTATATTCTGAAACTGCACATGGGTGGTCTGATATCGATTTCGAAATGTCTTGTATTTTGTATAATATTGGTGCATTGCATTCAGAGCTTGGAGCTTTAGATAGCAGACAGACTGTTGATGACATGAAGGTACATGGTTTATGAATATGAACTAGCGTTTCATGCTTTTGTTTTTCTGTTAATTGTATTTAAATTACTCACTATTACTGTTTTTTTTTACAGAATTCATGTACACATTTCCAATGTGCTGCATGGGCTTTTCATCATTTGCGATACAATTACCAAAAGTTTTTTACTCCAGACATTTCTACAGATACTTTGAGTATTATCACACACATTTGCTTAGCACAAGCGCAAGAATGTATCCTTGAGAAGAGTCTCGTTGAAAATCGGAAATCGACAATAACAGCTAAAGTTTCCTTGCAAATTGTCGAGTACTATCAACTAGCTTTGAAGACTTCAGATCAACTTCTCAAAGATGCATCTCAATATTCCGACAAGCTTGTGAAGGCAGTGAAGGTATAATGACAGTTTTATTTCAACCAAAATGGAACACATAAGTATTTTATAAATGTTTGTATTTGCAGAAATGGAGAAAGCTAGTGGAGCTGAAGGTGTCGTACTATGGATGTCTGTCGTATCTATATAGAGGATTGCAGGCTGAAGGGGATTCTAAATGGGGAGAACGAGTTACGTTTTATAAAGCCGCTGTAGAAAAACTCAACGATTCCATCAAGTCATCAAAAACTATGGAAAAAACCGATGTAGACTTTATACCTTTACCCGGACACTAATGTAATTTTAATATAGCTGGAATTTTATTATTCTAATATTTTTCAATATATGGCTAACAGACGGTTCATGAAACTCTGTCCTTCACCATGGACGTAGTCGCAGGAAAATTATCTGTCTCTGAAAAAGAGAATGAATTTGTCTATCACGAAAAAGTTCCTGAGCTGGATTCCATTGTGTCGGATATCAAAGGAGTCTCTTTAGTGAAAGGAATACCATTCAAATTTGATGATCCTGAAGTTGCTGGGCCTGATATTTTTGGAAGACTAGTTCCGATGGAAGCCCATGAAGCATCTTCACTATATAGGTAATAATAAACATTTTGAAGTACATTGTAATTAGTATTCTAAATTAATTTTTGTTTTATGTCAACTTTTTAAATATTAACCTTGTGTTATATGTTTTTTTATCATTTTACTGACCTAATAATGTTACATCATGGGGTTACTTAAGCCTTAAAGATGATGATAAAATATTTTCAATATTTTGTCATCTGCGGCTGTGCGATTCATGGTTCATGAATCGAATTGAATGTTCCCTTAAATGGCTTAAATACTGAACTTTGTCTTTCTAGCGAAGAAAAGGCGAAAATTCTCAGAACTTATTCAAAGAAAATAGAAGAAAAGAATGAAGCTTTAGACAAATTTTTGCTTGCTCTTAATTTAGACCAACTGGTATTTCATACAGAGGAGGATATTCCCCAGGTAAAATTTCTTTTTCGCGTGGTCAATTTGTCGTAAAATATTATAATATTGTATCAATTGATTGGAGATTAAAAATTCGTTTACGTTTGTAATTAGGAACTGATTGATTGCTGTGCTGCTTTAAGCGTTAATCAGGACGCAGTGAAGCGTCTGTCTGAAGCTATGTCCAAGCTTTCAGGAATGTATCATGACACGGAAGCAAATTTGCAGGACATTCTCCAGCTGTTACAGGAGCAGGATGCAAGGGAGAAAGAATTTCAAGAAATTATTGGAAAACGACCTCCTAATAATATAATTACGGAGCTTTCTCGTGAGGTACATAAGTATCAAAGTGCGCATAGTGTTGCTTCCGAGTCCAATCAAACTTTACACGAAGCGATGAGTCAACATGTGGCGAATTTGGGGATCTTGATGAGGCCTTTGGATGAAGTAATAAAATACATTCCATCGACAGTTCCAGTTGGTTAGTATTTTATATTCTTTTTTAATTAATTTAGTTGTATGAATATGCATCACGCACAGTTTCTTGTTTTTGTCGGTAATTTAATTTATTTTCGGTTTATATAATTATAGAAGACGCCGATGTGGAGGCAGTACGTGATATGAAAAGGCTGATCGACAAAATTAATCAGATGCGGAAACAACGAGAAGACTTTGAGATCCAGTTACGCGATTCTATTCATAAAGACGATATTACGAAACAACTGGTTGTCAAAAAGGACCAGGAGTTAGAAGTTGTTTTTCAGGAAGAACTTAAAAAACACTCTCAAATAGTAAGACTTTTTTATCTCGCAAAACTCATAAATTACTCACAATGTTTTGTACAAAATCAAATTTCCACCCACCGAAACTTCATAACTTCACCTTGAGCTGAGATTC
Organism: Tomocerus minor; assembly: GCA_009936455.2. Taxonomy (NCBI): domain Eukaryota; kingdom Metazoa; phylum Arthropoda; class Collembola; order Entomobryomorpha; family Tomoceridae; genus Tomocerus; species Tomocerus minor. The sequence goes on along the minus strand of JAAAYG020010392.1, from coordinate 19,600 downwards.
AATACTATCTTCTAAGTGTGCCGGAAAATTCGAAACATATTTTTCCATTGCTACTCCACAAAATCCCAAATTTTTCTAATTGAAGTTATAATTTCAGAAATGTTAGTCAAGGTGCCTTCAAAAAATGTGATAGAATTTCAAAAATGTTTATCTCATGGCTATACTCTAAGCCGTCTTGCTTAAATCAGGATTTTGCAAAGTTATAACCCCTCCTTAAAAGTGCTGGGTAGTTGTGGCATGGCTGGGGCAGACATTCTTTTTTGCAGTTAAATGTGCAGGGAGGGAATGGGTTGGATCCCATTATCTAATTACAGATTAAATTGGAAATATAACAGTAATAATATTAATTTTTATTCCTAACAGGAACAGGTGTTAGATCAAAATTTACTAGCTCAGGAGAATATCATACGAGCTATGACAGAAGCTAATGCGAATTATGCTGAAACACGAAAGAGGTTGTCGGGTGCCGCGAGAAAAAGGGACGAAGTGATTAATACCTTACTTTCGTCATATGATGCCTACGATGAACTGCTATGCAAATGTAATAAAGGAATCGAATTTTACACTAAACTGGATGCGAATGTCAATAAACTTTTGCAAAGAGTGAAAAGTGTCTGCAAAGTTCAAGACGAAGAAAGAGAGCAATCCATGCAGTCAGTTATGAAGAAATCTGCTGCTGCAGCAGCAGCAAATAACGTATCTGTCAATATACTGAATTATGGTGGTTCTCCATCAACTGAGCCTGCAACATCTCATCCGAAATTGAAAGACTACTTAAATTCTATGAATGCTAGTAAAAACATTCCTGTACCATCAACTGGCCTCGATAATGCAAGAACTGGCCAAGAAAGCAGTTATGCCGCGTCAAATGTTCCGTCAATGTATAGTCCACAAACTTGGAACTATGCAAATTACCAGAATCCTGCTGTCTCTTCTTATGCTGCTACACAGGCGACGTCGACACCTCCGGCCGTTACATCGTCACAGCCTTCAAATTATCCTGTTCAAAATTACCAAAATACAGTTGCAGGGAGCTATCCTCAGGGTCAACCTCAACAACAGTACCCATCAGAATCTGTGACTCCTAACTCTGTGGCTGGACAAAATCCTGCTACATACAATCCTTCATCGCAGCCAAAACCATCAAATTATGCGCCGCAGATGACTTGGAATTATGGTAATTATCAAGGTCAAACGCAAGTTCCTCCTCAGCAACCGCAAGCTCAGAATGTGTCTAGTAATGCTGCGCCAAATGTATCAACATCGCAGCAGCAACTGTCAAGTTATGTGCAACCGGTACAGAACTATCAAATCCCACCAGCCGCAAATTATACTCAACAACAGCCTTATCCAGCTCAGTCATCTGGCCAAAATAATATTGCTGGACAAAGCGGCGGCTACAATGTAAGTACTCCAGCTCAAATACCAGCTACTGGCTACGGCCAGCAGGCTACTTGGAATTACACTGGTTATCAGCATCCTGGGCAAGCTTCAACGTCGGGTGTTCAGCCGACGCAAACGGCGACGAACTCGGCGACATCCTCTGTACCAGTGCCATCGAATCCAACAGGGAGCTACATGTTTGCCAGTCAAGTTCCGTCAACCTATTCTCAACCACAAGTAGCGGTTGCTCCAGGTCAAAATGGAATAACTGGCAATGGATATCCATACAGTCAAAATGTGGCGTCCCCCGCTCAGCAGCAACAAACATATAATAGCTCCGTGTTGCAGCAACCGAAATCTTATAGCCAACCGAATCAAAATCAAGCGTATCCGTACACGATGAATGTAATGCCGGCTGCAGCCAACCCTACATCATATCCAACTGCAACCCAGCCTCAGACACAACAGGGGTATCCCTCGACTTACGCCGTGGGCAATAAAGGAAATGAATCCTCGACTACTGCATACCCCTACTCTTACTCGTACCAACAATATCCACCTCAAAATCAACCCCAGTCTTCAGCGACAGGAGGAGGAAACTATTATTACCCCAACACGTCTACACAATCATCTTACGGCGGTCAACAGCAACCGCAAACTCCTAACCCTAATCAGCAACAATATTATAATCAAGGAGGGAACGTGCAACAGCAACCAGTTCAGTCACAGCAGATGTACAACCCTGCAACTGCGAATACAACGAGCGTAGTCAATAACAATCTTAATACAAACAATGTCCAAAGGACGAATCAAAGTAACGTCGATTTGTTATCGTCCATTGATTTTGGGGCACCGAATGTTGAACCCCTTGCTCCTACTCCCGCCAGTCAGACAACTAATGCTGAATTGTAAATAACGTTAAGTATACCGGTATAACGAAACGAAAAAATATTGTACTAAAGTACTAATTATTAATGTTGACGTAAATATGAAAAATTACTGTACCTATCTACTCTTATGAAAATAAACATTTTCATAGTTTTGTTTAGGACCGTTAGTCCGCATCGCATTTAATGCAACGCTCTTAACTCGTGATTTTGGCTTATTTAAAGTGCCATAAATATTATAATACACGGTCAAAGTAATAAATTCGTTGGCATATTCAAAAAATACTATTATTATGTTATGAACATCCATTTATTTTAAAGACTCATTAACAGATACCATATACACATGCAATTTTTGATGATGTAATTTTATTGTATTATATAAGTAGTTGAATGTATTGAGAAAACACTTAATACTTCATTTCATAGAACTAGAAAATTAGTAGATACATAACTAGCTATTGCATCTTCCATATAACTCCGGGACCTTGCCTTGATAAAGCATGAAACCCCAATTTATGAAATAGCATAATTTTCGCGTTCTCATTCTCGTAATACATTTATATATCTATGTACTTTTATATCTTGCTCAGACATATGAATATTAAATAGGTAAGCACACAACTTAAGCGTGACTACTTTTTTGCATATAAACAAATGTAAACCGAAATGACTTTCAGGTTGGAAATCGCTACACACTTGTTTTCACTGACTTCTCCATAAATGGAAGTTCTATTGCCACAGAATTTCAAACTTTAGAGTAAAGAAGTTCCTTATGGTAAGAACAAGAACATGCAAAGATTCAATAACATTCCAGTTTCAATCCAACAACGATATGTTATGAATGACGTAGACAGAGTATACGCTGTGTTGCACTGGTCATGAACATATAATAATTGTCCTTGTCGCATTTCATAATATTGAACGTTTAATAATATTATGAACTAATTCATGAACTAACAGACATTTAAACAAATTCAAAGTAAATGAAGATTAAGCTGATATGTATCAATTACCTACATAATTATTATTATCATGGAATCATTGCATATATGCATAGGACGCGTTTACTGCCATAGCCCCCTTTGTGGATTTGTGTGGATGAAAATAAAATGAAGCACATAAACTTGTTCGTATTATTAGAGTTCATGTAGTAATGAGTCATAAACTAGCTACAATGCAATGGTTTATGAATTATAAATTTTTTTCTGATAATATTATTGTCTGCCTACAATGGATGATCTGTTAAACTAGGCTTAGAGTGGAGAATAAAATGATTTCTTCCCGTTTTGCATAGTGCACAATGCACAAACTGTCTTTATAGAGAGACAGGTGTGTATCAGGTGAATCAACGATACAGTAAACATTTAATAGTGCAGTAAGTAGTAGTGAGTCAGTGAGGGTGGAGAAAAAGTATAAAGTGCATGAGCTGTTATCTATGCCTCTACTACTATAGTGCAGGTATGCTGTATACGCTACGCAAGGATTAAGAATTACTAAGCCCTACCAAACCAAGAACAGGATCATCGCGATAATCAGAGTGACCAGCTTTAATCTACTATGAATATTATTATCGCATTTTATGTTATCCACAGGAATGATTTTCAACACAGGACGATAATTCGCTCTCCAAGGACTAAAACTACTACACAAACATACTTATCACACTATCACAATCACAGCTAATATAACCCGTTTATTTTTGGCCAATAATTATACAAAACCAGATAAAATTATAATATCTATTTCATTTGATAAAGGATATCAAAATTCAAACAGATAAGAAATATGATGTGTCGTCAGTAGGGTGTAGCCCTTGAGATATTCATGACAGTTGTCAACCTTGACCTATGGCTTTATAATAAACAAAGTATCAATCATGCGTACTGTAACAGTAATTATTATCCACCATATACAACCACAATCACCAAGCCCTTCAATAGTTTGTATATACTTATATAGACTTCTGTGTGTTTCAGCTTGAACATCAACTTCAAGAGCGATAGTGAAAGCGAAAAATTAAAATTGGTACAGAATGGAAGTACTACTGCACTCTGTAGGTCTTTTATAATTAATATAAGAATGCTGGTTATTATCAGCATGTATTGCATACATATACCAGGATTGGAGTCTCTCACAGAACCAGGCATTCTAGGAACACTCTGGTGAAAGTATCGGGGAAAGTTTAATACGGATATAATAGCACAATGAAAGAGAAATTGCTATTGTATTAGTTTTTCAGATGTTACAGAACTCTAAAAATGCTAAAATTCATTTCAAAATGAAAAGTAAATGAGTTAGATGTTGCAGCCATGTTGATGCAATAGCATTTTAGCGTTCCCAAAGTAGACAGCCCTACGACGAAAGTCTTATGACGAAATGCATGGGTTGTTATGTAAAATAGTCACATAGAAATGACTGTATTATGATGAAATGTAAAAATTCTGAGTTTTTTATAAGTAGTTTTTCATACATTCTCCAAATACGTTCTCCAAATCCAATGTAAAAGCTACAAAAGGATATAGAGGACATTATCGACTTAAACTGAAGCGAAATCGTAGCGGCTTAATTCTGGTGTTTTCTTGTCTTGTGAATAGTGTGACCCTGACCTAGAGATGTTCTAAATATCTACTCACACAAAACAGTTACAGATTGTATCCTATCATATCAGGAATTCCGGAGGCACACAAAAATGCTTCTTGCACAGATGCCAGTCTAAGAAACGTATAGCTTCAAGTGCACACTAGAATGGTTAATATTTCCAGGGAAAGCATGTGTATCTGTCGATAAAAACGAGACTCTACTATAGCCTCTCTTCAACGGCAGGTTTCATGCAAGCACGTATAGTAAGAAGCAATTATAAGAACTGACACAAAGTCCTTTCTCTTTAGTGAAAGGTCTAAATGGCGCTATTGCATAGTAAGTGAAAGCTGCTTTTTTTAAATTCGCCAGTTTAGTTATACATATAATACAGGCATGATGATACTTTATCTACATTGATAAATAGGGTGGACAGGGGAGACGAAAATTGAAAAAAAAAATCCACGGTATACGAAATTGAGAATAAAATAAAACGAAGTGAATAAATACTATGCGGGCAAAGAACAAATGGAAACTTTAAAAAACAATAAGCAATATACTTTTCTGTCTCGATTAATGATTATGTGTGATTATGAAAGAAGAGAAAGTACTTACTTCATTTAATATTTTATGATGATTCATGATCAGTGCTACTACATACACCGATACCACACAACACAGTGACCCTGAGACACAGTACAGGACAGGGCGTACAATATTCTCTGCGCAGGTGCATAATAAAAAATAGTGCATGATATTGTTGCGGATCACCTTCAAGCCTAAAGGGGTTTAGGTAGTTTTCACGAGGTGCCCTGCTACCCCTGATATAATGAATGAAGGGATACTGCATACTGGCCATGGTGAATCCACCCAGTTGTTTTGATTTATGTTATGAGCATGTTATGAGCAATAGTTATTAACTTTGATCCATTTGTGTTGATCTCTGTAAAATCATTTATTTAGCTAATTAGTTTAACTTTTCTCTCACCACGTGTCAATCTGTAGGGTCAGAACGGAAAGTTTTCCTTCCTAGAATTAAAATGTTCAATTTTTTACAATCTACTTGATATATTTTGGAAGGAAAGATCTAGTTTGGCTCAAAAGAGAAAATGGTCAAAATTATACAATTGTATTAAAAATATCTTTATGTTCAGGAGCAAAAAAGAGCTTTTGTCGCATTTGGAAGGAAGTGGTCTCTCTGCAGACGGCGATAAGGGAAAGGGGCATTTATTTACGTGGGGCGAGGGGAATACGAGGTGCGTTTCATTCGTTCCGTTGAGCGCACAGAATGAAAGGAACAATGCAATGTAACGAGCATACTGGAGGTAGCAGTTGAACGAGAAAGGATGGCTCAGTATTCCCATATTTGGAATTGGTCTTCTCTACGAACGTTAATAATAACAATAATATTGACTTCATGAGTACAGAAGTTATTGGTAATTAATTGGATTTTGTCAGCATATATTTCTAAATCAGCCATTCTTTCTGCATTTCACTAGTATTTAAAATTGTTCCAAAATTGTTCTGTGTAGTTAGTGTTAAATAGTAAAGTGCTAAGTTAACTACAAAACTTGTGTGTTGATAGTTGTATGTAAGTGAACACTTGAGCACAACATTGGACATTACATTTGGAAGGAAATCACCTCGTATAAGCATATAACGTTGAGTTTCATCAAGCTCTTCTGCAGTCAAGCTGTCAAACTTTGGAATTCAAAATTATATAGGTACAAATATATATTAATAATTTTTAATAAATAATTAATTTAATGTGTATTTGTGAATGAAGCAGTTTCTTTACATTTAATTTGAGTTTAACACATATGATATCCGAATGATTCTTTTATGGCCTATATGCAATATTATAATAATTGAGCATTTTAATTTATAACTAGTAAAGCTTACTGCTTCTAACTAATATTATAATGCTGAATGCATAATATTTTTGAAATTAGATATTACCTGTCAGCTGTGGGCCACGCGGATGTCCAGAATTGTAAGAATAAAGTCTAGCAGGTGTTATTGATTTCCTGTGTCCAGTATCTTCAATCAAAAATAGCATTTACTACACCTTGAAACTGTTGAAGTATCTTGTCTGTTTTTTTTGCTCTGATGCTATTTTGCTTGTGCACGATAAAGTGAAATCGCTGCTGGTGCCTGATCTTAGTATTCCCAGCCCCAAATCACATTAAATCAAGGAAGACTACATGTTCAATGTTAGTCACTGACTCTGTCACTTATGCAAACAGTAGCAACAACCAACTGTGTATTGGAGATTTAATGTAGTGCAGATGGCCAATATTTTGGATTTAAGATACTCTTTGTCTCTTTATGTGCACTTACTACCAAAAAGTGCGAGAAAATCCTGACGGCTTCATTCAAAATTTCTAATTCTGCTTGCGTTCAGACAGTGCAATACAATTCCATGTCGGAATACTTTTTCGATGAATCACTCTCTGCAGAGTATTTGGGAATTATATTCGTCTGCGTCTGCAATACACAGATACAAGATACAATACAATATGTAAGTAAAATTCCCAATTAGTCCAGCTCATAATCACAATGCTTAATTAGAGTAATAAGTAAATAATAACAAACAAATTGATTTAAAAAAAACTTAAGTGACTAAAACTTTTTTACAACAAATATTATATACATTTTATTTAGGACTTCAGTCTTGAAGACGCACATGTATATTATAGCGGCGAGAGTGATGTTATCGTTATCAAATATGACATGTATAAAAAATAGTACCTACAATATGTTTTTGCTACCGTACTCGTACATGCATGCTATGCTATATTTTAATGCTGATTTGATTCATGAGCCATTATAATTATTATAATTCTTATACTGATTTTAAGAGAATAGTTCTGTAGCCTTATTGATTTCTAGACTAATTGAATTTATCATATTATCAGAACATAAAGACAGTGAGTTATATTTAACTGAAAAGGGCACTCAAAATACAGTGTGGTGCATGAGTGCACTGAAAATAGTGTTAGAGTCCTTGGTCCACGATTGAAGGATAGGTATATATTTATATATAGATATCGGTCCTTGAGCCCTTCGCGCCCTTGCTTCGCGTTTTGGTCAATCTCTGTTTTAGTAGTTTAGCTTCGCACAGATCATTTTGTTCTTCTAAAGTTCATGTTCATTACATGAGAAATATATACGAAAGCGTAGTCTTTTACTATAAATAATTTGTCATTGCTTCCTGTGTTGAATCTCTATGGAAATTCATCATTGCTGATACTATGCGAAAGCGTTTGTTTTTGTTTCTAAGTAATGCATTGCATTTGGATATTTTGCATTTTGTCAGGTTAATATTGACACGCGTAGCAAATTATGAGTGTGTACAATATGCCTAAAGGAAAGGTTCCACAAATACGATATATTAATAAATACGTTTGACGCTTACTGTAACAAAATGGCAAAGTATAAATTGTGTAATCCTATGAAATTGATTTTTTAACAGCACAAACGAAGGAAGGGGAAGGGCTATGAAGAAAATTTACTTTCGAGCAACCCGTCTTTCCTCAATTTACTTCCAAGCGAATGATTGCGAGAGTAAACTCCTCAGATTTGACTACTGAAATCGTATAATTGTGAAAACAGACTTTTATGGTGTAGTGTAGAATTGAAAAGTGAAGTTTGAACAGTGTATCGTGTGGGATAATGGCAAGCTCTGTCAAGGCAAAGTATCGAGCCATGAAATCAAATACCACAATGACACCTAAATGTGAACTGGACGCAAAAGGTTGTCTAACCCTACAAAGTATATTGGAGTCGTTTAGTGCTCCCATCAGCGAGGAACATGCGTGGGCACTCTGTTATCAATGTGCCAAAACAGGACAAAACATACTGAATGACCGTTCAGATAGGAAACTTTGTAATTTGGTTAATCAAACAGACCAATTACTTATACATCGTGATGGTCAAGTCCATAAAGACACTTTCCTTTCGTCCACCAATCCAAATTCGTCGAGAAAAGTGTCACCACGCACCAAGTGTTCATGCGAGTCGAAAATAATTTCCAAGTTGTCACTAGTCGTATTTAAAGCGTTAGACTTTGGTCTACAAGACGATGAGGAAAGAACTTTGAGTAAATCTTTGGAGTCCCTGTTGGACCATATGTCTTCGGCGGATGAATGCGGTGAAAGACCTGAAACGGATGACGAAGGGATAGAAAGGGATTCGGGTGACAGTGACGATGATCGAAATGGACTAAGGGGTTTTAATTTCGACAGTGTCTTAGAACTTTGTATCGAACGTCTGCAGAGTTCCGGACATCATGCCAACTGCAACGGATTGAGTTCAAATGGTAGCAACAACATAATTGGGAATGGTGGGGGTGGCAGCAACCAAACCACAACAGCAGTGGATTCTCATTACAAAGCAGTTTGTCGTGCTCTTGTGGCAGAGGCTGTGGAGTTGTCACAATTCCTACAAAAAGTTTCTCAAGGTACGAAAGAATACGGTGGCAGTTCCTCATCCGGTCTATCTCATGCACTCCTCGAAAATGATCCAGATCTTGTAAAACTCCATTTAACCGATTGGGCTCGGCTCTGGGTTCAAGTCATTCGAGAACTGAGGGACGGAGTCAAACTGAAAAAAGTGGATTCGTCATACCATGACTGCAGTAGGGGTCCTCCTATCGAGTATGAGTTGACTCCTTACGAAATACTCATGGATGACATCAGATCTCGGCGTTACAAACTGAACAAAGTAATGGTTGACGGTGCTTTGCCAAGACGAATAAAAAAGGACGCCCATGCCATCATCTTAGAGTTCATCCGGTCAAGGCCACCTCTCAAAAAGGCTGCTGATAGAGTCTTGGGTCCACCGCCTCAACGTTCCCTAGACCCTATTGAGACATTGATGGAATCCATACGAAAAGAACACAATCTGCGACCTACTGCTAAATCTCGAAGAAAAGGTTAGTAATTTGAAGAAATTATTTATTTGTTAATTGTAGGATTGTCTTGTGTGAATGTCCTGAACGTGTTCTCTACATATCTTTATACCTCTCTATCATATATCCGATGCTAAGCCCTAAGGAAAATAGAAGGGTTAACTTGTAGTGCTGTTATTTGTATGTTCGCAATACAATTGCGTGCAAAATGCAAATTGCTATTTAGCCTGCCTGGCTAAATCTTCATAGGTTAAGAAATGTGGATGAGAAATGCTGTTAAACTATAGCTGTAATGTTGAAAGCAGAAGAGAATGAAAGAAAAGTATTCATGCTAATTGCTAACTCACTAGCTAATCATCGTGTTAATTGGAATAACCGGGTTTTTATTGAAATTGAAAGTAAGGCAATTAAGCCATTAAATGCACACAATATGCATAGGTCTCGACTAGGGTCTTACAAAGTAAGAATGCCAAATGGTCATAGAAGTTAAGTGTGTATAAATAATCAAAAGGCTTTCTTAAAGGCCTAAGTCGCAGAAGGAAATCTGAGGGACCTACATAGTTGGTTCATAATTTAACTTAAGCACATTAGACTGCATAGTAAAAAGTAAGATTGAAGGAATGAAAAGTACGTTAGAAGTAAATGGGAATAATTATTTTTCTGAACTTTCTGTCTTTCTGGCTTGAAAGATGTAAGTAAATATGCAAGTGAAGTTATTAAGGTGTACCGTCAAGCGTCAACACAGAACAGCACAACTCAACGCAATGTGAATGTTCATGCTCTTTTCTAATACTCTATCCCTTTGTACTTCGTAGATATGCATAGGTTTAAAGAGAAGATAGCTCTAGATAGAATGTAACTAAAGGCAGTTGTAGTTTCGCAGATTGTGTAGTGGTTGTTAGGTGGTTTGGTCATTTGGTCTGTGTAGTTGTTGAAGATTGTGAATTGTGGATTGGATGGTTGTGTGCACATTAGGTGATTACCTACTTATTATATTATGACTCTGTCTGCGTATGATAATACTACTGCGATGAACAGAGAACAAGTGAAATCGGGGACGACCTTCTGATGCATCTGTATGCATGCATGCGAGACCTAGAAACAAATGGACAAATATTTAGTGGAAAAGGGAAATGTGCGCAGTGCACATGCCATGGAAAAGACTGATCTGACATGACTATACTATTATAAATTATAACTATAATAAACAATTTTTATTAACTGTTACTTTACTACCTGTAGATGATAATACGTAAACAGTAAAGACCAAGCATAATGTCTGTAGACAGAAAATACCATCGTTCATCGTATTTGCAAACGCTTGCTTGCTCAATTCCTAAGGTAGTAAGTAGCTAGCAGGTGCATAACAAATATTAAAGTGTATTACCATTCATTTTTACTCTTTACTACCTACAATTATTTATGAATTGGGAATGAAGTCGACAGTACGTAATATAAATGCTTATATGCTCCCAGAACTATATATTCCATACACAAATACATGTATAAAATGTATGTAAAGTGAACTATCTTATATGGAAGTAACTACTTGCTGTGCTACCATATTGATGAATATTGACAGCATTTATGTTTACTCTATGATTGCTGTTTGCTGCTTTTATCTTCTGAGTCTTTGACTCTCACTTTTGTAGGTTTTTAATGTAATGAATGAACAGTTTCATCCAATAAATTTTACACTGCATTATCTGTAATCTTTCGCTCGTTCTTTGCGTAGCATTCAATCCAAAATCTAAAGCTTTAACCCAGTACTATTACTAGTTCTTTCTGTTCTCTATTTCTAGTCTACCTTGTTTTCAACTTGTGACTTTGACTCTAGTAGGTCTACTGGATGGGATACTTCCATATACTTCTCTACTAGTACAATTGAAATGTACATATTTACCAAGTCAGAGTCAGTCAGTTTAGGTGCTCATTTCCTCACATCTACAAGAGATAGAAATATTTATTACCCTCTGACTATCTTGCTTCTTGTTCTCGTCTTGTAAGCTGAGTGCAATCACAATTTAAACATTTGTTAAGGAATTCCATTATTTCAATCATTTCGTTCAGATTACTAACATTAAACACACATTTTAATTTTATTGTTGTTGTTAGCTGTACGTACGACGTAAAAAAAAGTTTACTATAGCCAGTGTACAAGTGTACTGTACACTACAGTGTACATTATGAACATTTCAGTACGCGTACACTGTACACACTCAATACTCAATTTGTCATTATGTTATTGCTGCTATGCTATTATTATATGGCCAGTTGCGAATTGAAATATGAAACTGGTGAAACCATATGCGCATGTTGTGTTTCAAATGCTTCATGCGATTTACAAAATCATAATTAAAATTAGTAATATTATACTTTGTCGTACAGAAAGCATACATATTAAATATTTTCTAACTGCAAATTCTGCAATGTACAAGATATAATTAATGGGATTTCGCTAAGACGTTTGGCCACTTAGTCTGGAGATCAAAAAATGTAAACTTGACGCTGTTGTATTCTGCAATCTGTTTCGGGGAAATTGTTCAAAATTTTCGTGATGAAATAAAATCGCTTTTTTATCTAATGCAAAATACAGTGCAATCGTACACTTAACATTATTAACGTAGAACAAAGGTTATATTCCATCATTTCCATCGTCTAAAATCGCCGGTACTTGTACTGCCAGTTGAATTGAATTGAAATTGCAAATTTCAAGTGCACTGCGTCATAGCAAGTGCCAGCTTTTGTATTAAAACACTGCCTCAATATATATAGGGTTGGTGTCGTGTACATATTTATATTGCACACACAGGTGAGATTGTGGTTATTTGATGTGGATTAAATTTTGCTGTGGTGTACAGTGTTGTACAGTACACCCCTTTAATTTCATATACTAAGAACTATACTTACGCATTGCATAAATTGGTATACTGCTGCTACAACTGCATACATTATACACAGTCAATACAGAATACAGTGTAAATGATATGATATTTGAAATGAATGAATTCTATTATTCTTAGTTTAGTGTTTAGGTTGTGATTGTAGTTTTGAGTGAATACTGTAATACTAAACTAATAATATAGTGCACAGTGCACACAATATATTATTTTATGCATTATTTTTTGGTGCTCTATGTTGAATTTTTTGCATATTTATGTGATCTGA
>JAAAYG020010381.1:1631-15309 GCA_009936455.2 Tomocerus minor | reverse complement strand
TGATTACCTATATCCCTATACCTAACCTACATAAACATAACTACATGGCTCTCACTTCTCAGACTGTGTAGCTGAAGGTGTATGACGTCAATGACGGATACTGTTGGGATTTATGTGTGAACGTTGGGGGGTCAGGGGTTTGGTGTGCATTTTTTACTTTATTAATTTATCTATGTATTAAATGCAGCAGTACTGTGAATGTGAGTAGAGTTACGTAGTAATCAGCGTCCCTCAGTTGTCAGTAGTGGGTGTCCAACCTCCTGCCTGTAGTCCTGTCCCGTCCCGTCCCTGTCTGTCTATTGTTCTTTATTGTTATTGATGGCAATGCAATGTCAAGCAAGATAATCATGTAAAATGTGAGTGGGATATGGAGTGTTTTGTTAAAAATTTGCTTGCAAGTTATAGTCCGCTCCGTACGTTCATTCAATTCGCATACATGACTGTGCTGTAGATTTGCAAAACCTGCAATAGAAAAACTGTATTGCATCAGCCATTTATTTTAGGCTCCATGTCCATCGCGTCAACCAGAGCCTTTATTTTACAAATATTATTGTTTAATGACCAGCAATTTAATACTCTGCTTTGCAAGTAGTGAAAAATAATTAATTTCATATTTTTAGTAGCTAACAATTTAATCCTAAAACCCTGACAAAAAAATTATTGTATATTCTCTTTTGAATTAAAGGAGTTGAATTTATTAATAATAGGTTGATTTGTTTATGATTTTAAGAAACTTGAGGAAGTACCTTTTCGTCGAAAGAGATAATCAAAACTTGTGGCAGCTCAACAAACCTTTGGAAGTCATCGTTTTAACTACAGGTAAACGGGAAACACTGAAGTAAAAAAATCGAGCCTTCGGTTTTCGGTAACTTAATAATGAACAACATACTAATTTCTGATCCTTTTCTTTACCCGCCAAGTGGGGAAGAGATATTCAGAGGACCCCTGATACCGAAAAACATCTTCCAATACTCTGAGAAACAATTCAAACAAGCCTGGGATTTGGCGTCCACGGATTTTGATACGACTGTCCAAAGTTTCAAACTGTGGCCGTCGGCATCTGGCATTTCATCTCCCACTATATCAAGCTCAACGGAAGACCTAGCCGAATTTTTTGATCTAATGGCTTCCCAAAATAACTCCTGGCTCGACCAGACGAATTACAGTATATCTGAAGACGACGCACTAACCAACTTCGACCAAGAATTTGCAGCTGACCCTTTCGCTTTAGACGGCGACCCAAGTGTACCAGGGTCAGGTACGTCTTTCTTTAACCTGCCCGAATTAGATGAATCCTTTCTTATTGACGAGATACTTAAGGAAAAAGAAGTAGTGACGACAAATCTAACCTCCACTGTTGCGGATGAACCCTGCAACTTTTTGATATCGGATCCTGAGGTGCAGGAAGCATTTCGCAAGTTCAACGTCGCTGAGCTAATGGGCAACATGGATATGGTCAACCCGTCCGTTATAAGTCCAGGAACAGAGGAGGAACCCACATCACATCTTCCCGAACTACAACCACAACAACAGCCTAAGCGATCGCGGAGAAAATCACAACAAGTCAGCAGAGTGGCGGAGTCCCCATTCCCGATTCACGAAGATGAGGAAGAATTATCTAATTTTGCAACAGAGACCAAGCCCAACGTGACTGCTTTGGGTCTTTTAAATGGCAACTCATCACGAGGAAGGAAGCGGGTTCAGAACACAGCTAATGAGCAGTCAACATCAAATGGTCAGAAGCGGAAGCGAAAATATGAACTTGACGCCCCGGAAGATCCAAGCGTGAAAAATGCGAAAGCCGCCAAGTTGAATAGAGACAAAAAGAAGCAAGAAATGCAGGAATTGAAGCAGACAGTACAAACTATCCAGAAGGAGAATGAGGAATTAAAGCAGCAAATGAAGGTTTTAATGGAAAGAAACGATGAAGTTATGTTAAAATACCAACAAGAAAAAGAGAAGAATTTAGTTAATAATGGTCTGGTGGGGCAGTTGACCAATGCAAAGAAAATTTTGGAATTAATTGTCCCGCCTCTGGTTAACAATCTGGGACCGATGAATGTAACCGTCTCTGATGCATTTGCTAGCATACCAGTTAGAACGGACGCCCAAAACAATATTCTTATTTCCGACCTTCAAGCAACACAGGACGCCAGCTTTACCGGCGCTGATGCTGTTTCGACATACACCACCTTCCACATTAGTCCTCAAGAGCGGAACATCAAAGTCGACTATGATCCTCGTAAGCAATTTTGACTTTTATTTATTATGCAATGCAATTTTGAGCAGATATTGAAAACAATCAAGTTACTTATAATAGTTTAAGCCAGTAATGTACGAAGAAGGGCTACTTAATAATTATAGACTTTTCTTTTTGGATTTAGAATGAATTTATAGAAAGTAATTCGTTAAAAGTGTTGGGTAACATTATTTTACTTAAGTTTTGTCGGTAGAGTTTTGAAATGTTTTCGCAAGATGTAATAGTCTAAAGTTATTAGTAATTAGTATTTGCGGCCTAAGTCTAGTTCCTTAATTTACTAAAACTACAATGTGGTTTATCTAATTTTTAGTTTTTCTTCTGTAGGACTGTTTTAATGGAAAGTTAATAGTGAAATTACTTCTGCGTACTGTCATAATTATATATGCTAACGTTTTTTATATTTTCCAATCATTTAAATGGCACAAGTGTTGTCGCCCTTATAGTATGTGGACGTGAATGTTTTCAAGTGAGATTTTTAAAATTACATCTATGCACGCTGTGTATCAACTAATTTAATCTGTGGTTTGCATAGCATAGTAAGTATTTTGAATGTGTATCGGAGGTAATACTAATTAAAATACCAAAATAGTGATGATGGGAATGAGTGATAATTGTTTCGAAACTTTAATGGTTGGGTCTTTAATCAGGACGAATTACAAGTTCATATTAACTATTAATTTTATTCCCTTTAATACTGCAATCAGTTTAACAGTTCTGTAGTGTTTTCCATAAATGTGAGTTTGAAATTCAGTATCAGACATTGTTCGAAAGCTAATAAAGTTAGTATCAGCTAAAGTTACAATTTAAGCCTCCACTTCCTCTTACCTTCGTGGGATTAAGCCTTAGAATGAAGAACTGCAACGAAAGCTTCCGCTGCCTCTGAAGAGAAGCTGTAATGTGATTGGATTGCAATGAAGCTGAAATGCTGATGCTCCTCTCACATACAGTGGACAATGTATTCTTATCTTGTGTAGGGTACCAGTGTAAGGGTAGTTGGCCCAACCAAATTCAAACCCAGAAAATATAATTAGAAAACAGTAAGAACTTGAATTTCTGCCAAAAGAGTGCTTATAATTTACCAATGTTCTCAAATTATTTACAATCAATGTGTATTTCCAGGTTGCAACAAATCTTCCAGTAAGACATTTTATCCTATGGCTTTGGGGGGTTAATTTTCTTAATTTTTGACAATTGTTTTAAAAGGATTTCAATAAATAAAAGGGAGCAATTTTTTTAAATATCCTAAAGATATGTTAGGGAAGAGGCAAGATTTATGCGGAAAGGAAATTTTGGGAGGGGATTAAGGGAAGCTAAGTTTCAAAGCCATGAAAGCCATCGGAAGTTCTAGCGCTGACCTGATCAGAGGATCACAATGCGTACGTGGAGGGGGCCTGCGTTGATGGAGTCATTGTGCAAGGACGACCGTCAATCCTGTCGGTTTAGCCATGAGCCTGAATGTATGACGTAGCCCCTTATGAAGCGGTTCAAGTTCAAGGATCCCCGACGAACTCTGAACTAAGTACTATGGCTGGACTCTCAAATTCATCCTTTGTCTTCCAATTCCTGCATGTCATCATCTTTCTGTCAAAAAATTAACGAAACATAAAACAAATGAATCCTGCAATGACACGATTTTCCTCTCTGCCGTTCCCAAGTGCCAGAGTAGAGTATTTTACTCTATTGCTAATAACTCATTTGAAGATTAAGAGAGATGATAGAAAATAAAATATCCTAATTACCTTGTAATCGAATTTGAATTGCATATGAAATGAGAAGAGAAGTTGGTGAGTGGATGTTTTTTAATTCTTATAAACTACGGTGCTCCTTCGTTTCAGTCCGAAGTTTATTGACTTTCGAATTGGAACTGGAGTTTTTTCTGAGTGAGCTGTTGAGTCAAACCTAGTAAGGCCTCTTGTCTGCGTCTGCAACAAATATGGTGCAATGTGCCATGCATACCAATGAACAGTTCTTCTGGTATCGACTCTCAACGTCGACTCACCTGGATATCGCTCGGACATCCATTGCAGAACATTATTCCAAAGAATGCACCGAAGAGGCCGTACTAAACTCAATGGATATTTTTGTTTAATGCACGAATTAGTCTTAAGTTAGTGTTATTATTTGTATGATGAGATCTAATTATTTTACTATTAAGATTTCTTTGAGCTAGATCTTGGTATTGTCAGTCATATACGGTGATTAGCGGAATATATTATTTTGTTTTCTGCGTGGTTAGAATATTATAAGGTGTTGTCGTAGCAGAAACGATAGTTAGTTCGGTTAAAAATATGTAGGAGTATTGTATGACTATAATAATATTATTAGTGGAAGTTGGGTAAGTTTTAAGGAAAGGGATTGTAGTTGCAGGGTTGTAAATAAATACATATTAGGGTTAGTACTATATTGAAATTATTTTGGTTGTAGTTTTTACTTCTATAATATGTTTTTAAAGCAATCTTAATTTTCTTGAAACGTCAATTAATTTTTGTAATGTAATTTCAGACTTCCTTTGATGAGGAGTTTCATTAAAGGACTCTACTACTGGTTCCTATACAACCTACTTGCTCTGTAGCGCTACTTACTTATGAAAACGAATTTCTGTACGTGGAAGAGGACATTTATATTCGGAACTGTTTTCATTTATGTTGTAGAGTAAAGTAATTTCTGTAATTATATCAAAGGAGAGGGCAACGGGTATCATAATAATATGGAATTTAGTATATGTATACTTTACAATTTTTACAAAAATGTATACAATCAAATTCAATTTATTCAATGTTAGAATTTAAGCGATGCTATTGCGTTGTAACTATTTTTAATAACTGATTCCCCTCTACATTTTTTGCATGGGTTTTCAATATTATCGTATTTGTTACTTGTGCTAGATACTTTTTTGTATATCGGGTTAAACTTAATTAATTGTTCCAATATAATGACTGATGTGGAAACTGGGAGGTATATTCTTGATTATAATGAAAATGAAATGTCTTGATGATGTGTTGAGTATTTCTCAGAGCACAAGTCAATTTCAGATTAGACGTAGTAATAATTAGCCTTTAACTAAAAATAAAATTGTTGTAATTTTTTGTACTCCTTAATAATGAATGTATTACTCCAGTGAAAAACGGAAATTATTATACGTTCAGTATCTGCCTACATGACTGAGATATTGGTTTATTGACGTCAAGCTTGTGTCCTATGCAAGCTAATTAGCTGTTAGTTTAAAAAATCAATCATTTTTATGATACGAAAAATATCGATTGTAGTAGTGACAGTAGTGAGTAGTATAGAGTGAAATCGAATAGATTGCAGATGAGAGTTAATTATATCGGTGGCAGTGCGCAGTTGTAAGTAACAGTATTAGATAATTTACAAATTTCGATGTAATTAATCATTGCTGAAGCAAGATTACAGCACTTCAAAATTGTTAAAAAATAAATTAAATAGTATACGATTGTTTTGAGTCTGAAATATATCCAACTGAAGCAAAATTAGCTTTTAGTACTTCAAAATTGTTAAAAATTAAATTAAATAGTATACGATTGTTTCGAGTCTGAAATGTATCCAACTGAAGCAAAATTAGCTTTTAGCAATTCAAAATTGTTAAAAATTAAATTAAATAGTATACGATTTTTTCGAATCTGAAATGTATCCAATTTACCATAATATCAATAAAATAAGAAAAATGACATACCTGTTATAATATGCAAAATCAAAAAAAAAGAAAACCCCAAAAAAAATGCAATAAAAACAAAAAACTTAAAACTAAATCAAGTCTGCTATTGAGTTCACAATTTTATTTTCGATCATGTTATATTGAGTCTACAGTTTTTTGCATTCAGTACTTTTTGGTTGCAACCGATGGAAAGTGGTCACAAATAGTATAGGTATATATAGATACTATAATAACAAGTATAACATGGTATAACTACACTAGATTTTCCTATAAATTACCATACAATAATATATTTTCTTTATATCATTATACTATTAGTTAATTTTATATTCTACTGTTCTCATCAGGTTAATAATCACCAGACCGTTCTATTAGGGACTGATAATGACAATTGGTTTTCATTTACGATGGTAATTTTTTGGTTTGATTATTGACAGCATATAACGTGAATTTCTTAAGATCGTCTGCTATGATGTCACCAAGTTGTTAATTCGCCACTACTACGATAGACAATCCATTTTCTGCTAAGCATAAATGTAAATGATTTGACTTCCTCATAAGAAGAATTTGCAAATAAAGACAAAAATATATTGCTAATTGTAAACTACTTTAGTCTCAGCACCATTACTATTATTTTTGATAGCTAACTGAAACTAGTAAGAATGTTTAGTTACCTACAATTGTTAGATAGTAGTGATTTTGATTTAGGCTCTAGAACAGTTGTTTGAGCTGAAGTGGACAGTAGAAGTAGAGGTCATAAACATTGCATTACATGGTTATGACATATAATATTTAACTTGAATATTCTACAGGCTTGTCTTGCGGATTTGCTGAATAGTAAGATCTCGGAAGATTTCAATACATTTGTCAGGGCAGTATTTTTATTTTTCAGGATGGTCCATCTTATTGGATAAGACTTGAAATTATTGTATTTAGTTTTTCTAAAATTTATTGAGTCTCGCTCAAAAGTTCGACGTTGTATGTTTGTGTGAATCAAGAGATTGTCCGTGGGGGATGATGGAAACTTTTATTCGGCATAAACAATGCGCATGGTGTTGGTGAAACCGGATCCCTTCTGCCAGCCAGTGATAATTATGATTGCATCTCCTTTCTTAACCATGCCTCTTTTCTTGGCGTACTCCAAACCATGTTTTACGCGAGCGTTGACATCATCCATCCAATCCGGCAACACAGTGGCTAAAACAAACATTTTTAATATGAAAAACAATTTCGGCGAATTAATAAAATCGCCAATTTGAACATTAAACTTACTGTCACACGTAATCGGCAAGATTCCTCGATACAGATGACATTGACGTGCTACTCTAGCATGACGAGTAACTGCTATGATTGGGCATCTTGGTCGGTATTTCGATACTAAGAATGCTGACCTCCCTGTTGTCGTAATTACAATAAAAGCAGCTGCCATACATTTATGGGATGCTTCAACACTTGCGATGGCAATACTGTGGGCAGTATCAAGAGGAGGCTTCACCTTTAAATAAATCATTGTAATAAATATTATCAATCACTTTTTACTACATGATTATGGCATTTTGTAAATTGTAAAGACACAAGCGCAACACGTCATCCGCATTCTAATGTCAAATACATAAAACGTTAATCATAGTCTCATATTTGTACAATTAGTTTTCAGTATATTCATAGCCCTACAATAATAGTCGAGAGACACTCTGTCGTAGCCACCGTGTGTATTAAATAAAGTCGAAGACACCAGTCACAGTCTCTTTCATGTCAGGATCGCGCCTGGCGCTAAGTTCCTATCGAATATGAAGCAACAGAGATGAGTCGGATCTGTACAAGCAGTTTTAGTAAACGCGTTTATAACTTTTGACCCAAACAGGCCTTTTCTTTCGACCTGTGCATAAGCTATTCTAAATTGATCTGACTTTCGATTAGATTCGATTGAGCGACGTCACGACCATCTCCTATGAACAGAACCAGAATGACTCAACGTAAACTGACAAAAAGTCATAAAAAGACATTAAATCTTGACTTGACGTTCCTTAACTACAATTCTCGTATTCACCTTACCCCATTCTATGACTTTTCGTCGATTGTCATGTCATACGGATTCTGCCCATAGGAAATGGTCGTGTGAAAAGCCAGATCAATACAGTATAACTTATAACCATGTGGAAAGAAAAGGTCCGTCTGGGTCAAAAGTTATAAGTAAGTACGTTTCCAAAACACCTTGCCCAGATCATTAATTGTATTTGGTAGGAACTTTGCAAGACGCGGTAGCTGGCAGATAGAGGTAGAACTAAGAACTTACACTTTTTCATCGGGTGTCCCAACTATCATTATATGACTATGGTATATTTATTTAAAAAAAATGCAGATTGTAACAATATACTATGAAGATTGGTTAGATTGCTTCTACAGAATGTAAGCAAATATGAAGACTTTTTTTGCATCAGCTATAGATTAGTGAAAGACATGACGAATCTGATGTTAATTACTTATTCAGGGAGGATAATTAATAATACATACATTAGCAACCAAGTCGTTGAGCAACTGAGTGTGCCATAGAGCAGCTTCAGCCTCTTTGCAGATGTTTGCCATTGTCCGAACCTGAAAAATATTTGTAAATGAATTATTTTGTTCCACATGAAATGGGAGTAATAAATGTAATTTACATTAATCTGAAAATAATTACACATTCAAGAGGATATTCGCCTTTGGCCGTCTCTCCACTTAGCATTACACAATCTGCACCATCCAAAATTGCATTAGCTACATCTGATCCCTCAGCTCGTGTTGGTCTTGGTTTGCTAACCATAGACTCCAACATTTGTGTTGCACAAATTACCGGTTTTCCAGCCTAAAATGTAATGTAAATATTGATTAGCTATTAATTACTGCCAACACACATGTGCATTATAATTACGAAATAAAATATTACATTGTATTGGTCATTTAAACATAAAAAATCGGGAAGTTAACCTTATTGCACTTTGCAATCATTGCTTTTTGAGCCAAGAAAACCTTTTCTGGTGGAATTTCGATACCCAAATCTCCTCTGGCTACCATAATTCCATCTGATATTTCAATAATTTCATCTAGATTTTTTACTCCTTGATGGTTTTCGATCTTTGAGATAATCAGTATATTTTTGCCCTTTTCCCCTGTAATTGAAAAATATTATATATTATGTTTAGTGTGCTCAATACCTACCTAGTGGATTTGCAGCGATGCATATTTGAATTGAACACATATAAACTGTACAAAAATTTCAAACAACATAAAGACAAAATAAAAGCTGAAATGACTCAAAATACCTAATATTTGGCGAATCTCCTTCACTCCAGCAGCGTCCCGAATAAACGAGGCAAAAATCATGTCAACGTCTTGCTCTATGCCGAACATAAAGTCAGCTTTGTCTTTTTCTGAAACGGCAGGTAAATCCACTGGAACACCTGGTAGATTCACTCCCTTACGGCTTCCAAGCTTTCCTCCATTTTCAATTTCACAGATCAAAAAATCAGCACCTAAAAGACATTAACGGTATAAAATTATATGCTATCTATTTTTCCTGTGCAGTCTTGCTGAATGATATACGTAGATAATAAAATACTTGATGCGTATTAAAAGATTTCGACGTACCAATTTCTTTCACAACAAGCGAAATGAGACCATCATCAACAAAGACGCGGTTTCCAGTCTTGACAACTTTAGTAATATTGGGGTAGTCCAACCAAACTAGTTTATCGCTGCATTTTTCATTAAAAGCGACGTCTGTAGTAATTTTTAATTCTGCACCCTTCACCAGTTCAACTTCAGCGGAAGCGCCCTGTGATTTTCAAACAATTACAAAGTTAGTCGTTTACTTAGAGTAAAGGGCATGTTCCAACTTTAACTTAGCATAAAGGAGAAGAAATGGAAAATATTAATTTTACCCCTTCCAATAGACCCGTACGTATTTCAGGTCCCTTGGTGTCAAGTGCAATAGCCACAGGGTAATTCATTCCTAACTTTTTGGAATAGTTTTCAGCTGCAATCCGAACATTAGCGATAGTTCCCGCATGATATTCGTGGGATCCATGTGAAAAATTCATCCTAGCAATGTTCATACCCGTGTCCATCATTTTCTCCAACATTTCCGGGGATCTGGACACAGGGCCAATAGTGCAAATAATTCCAGACAAACGATGCCTTGGAGCTTTTGAGTCGATGTCCAGAGCACACATGTGGTCCAGTTGACAGGCTGAGCTGGCTGCCTGCATTTGCCCCTGGGGAACAGCATCTCCACTTTCCATCTATCATTTTCAAATAATGTTGAATTACGCACAGGAAATAATTGTAATGCCTCAAAAAAGAATCACATAAAACGTTAAATAAATACTCTTAATATAATTACATGTAAACTTCTATTTTCTATATTAAAGGCGAAGGCTATAAACTTAAAATTAAAACTCAACAATGAAGTTTAGTTTTGGAACAAAAAATAGGGCTTCTTGATTAAATCAAATATGTTGATTCAACTATTTAAACAAGTTGGGGGAAGTTTTGATTGATTTTTCTGTGCGAATTATACAAAAGTGACAGCTTTACATTTGAATTATCTTGGAAACTGACTTGACTGACTATTGCACGCAGGCTATCGATTTTATTAAAAAGTGGAGGAAGAGAAAAAACAATAATAAATAGGTCAAAAATAAAGAAATAAAATTTAATAAATGTATGCGAAGCATCTTATGGTATTAATAATAATATAAATACATATATAATTAGTGATTAAATACGTATGATAATATAATGAAGACAATAATAAACGTTACTCTTTAGCTGTGACAGTAACAGCGTAGAGAGCTTTGGGAAGAATTATTCAATCAATCAATTAAACAACCAATTAAGATTATCGCCAATAACACAAGACGTATGCACAAGTTAAACAATTAATTAATCCTTGGATATCATTTGCTCATATTTAAAATAGATATGTCCTTTGATCTGTCCTACAACAAAGCTAATACCGTATTTGAGACGCCGTCGAGAGCAGAGAACCAAACCATTTTTGAAGCGTTCTGCGTTGACAAATCAAAACTTGGAAACCAATGGAAAAAACGAGATTCGCAATTAGAATGGCCTTCAATTAATAAAACTCTAGTAATTCTGGTTTGTAGTAGACTACAGAATAACCATGTGGAGCTGAAGATCTTCCTGTTTAAATGACCGGTTTCGGAAAGAGCTTTAGAAAAATTTTGAATCTTTTTCCAGGTGAGATATGTACGAAGAGACGAGAGACCATGTAAATTATCACGTTGCAGCAGTAAGGACTGTGTTCTAGTTCTATGGTCGACTCTTCTGTTCGACTTGCTAACAATAAAGAACCTGGGATTTTGAGGGCCAAATTTTGAAGCACATTCAGGTACAAGATGAAGTAGCGAAGGATTAGGATTGGATTTGTTTAAATTCTGACAGAAGGACTTATCTATTAAAGAAAAGGAATAATCACGTTTACAACTGTAATAATGAGCGCAGTGATCATGGAAGGTTGACCAAGGGTAAGGTGGGGTACAGAGAGTACGAAAACCTAAACCTGCTTTCTTCACCGTTACAAAATGCTCCTTACAGAAAAAGAAGACAAATAAAAATAACAAATGGTTTCTCCAACAAAACAAATTGATAAATACATAGAAATGCTGCAGTAAACTCAAGCAAATAGAAATATGGAGTTTGAGTTTAATGATAGTGGAAAGTTACTAAGAGCTAAGTAATTATATATATAATATATAGTTGCCAGTCAGTTAAGTTAGGAGAATACACAGACAGAGACAACAATAATGTGCAGTATAATATTTCTGTGAAGGGCGAACAGAAATCGAGGATATGAATTTCTGTATAATGTAATGCCTTGTACGAACACTAAACGAAAGATATGCAAAGACGAAACAGATACTGCTATGTAGGTATGTACAGTAAGTGTACACAAATGAATAGAGGAATTTCGGTATTAATACTACGAGATAGTCTGTCAATGGAGGTAGATAAAATATAATATATTTTAGTGGAGAAACTGAGTAGTACGAATTTTAATGATCAGAGCAGATGATGAAAGGTGGAGATTTCTTCTCCATAGCCAGGAATACCAGAGAGGATTCGGATTTGAGAGAATCGCGTGATAGTGACGGGAGCAGGATAGGAATATCGATTCGGTTAGGGCATTTGCATTCCCATTCAGACCTACTGTTCGTGGAGGAAAGGAGGATGAGGCTGATGTCACTTTCGGAGCACCCATTCCTACTACTCACAAGACTCACGACTTTGTCCCTGTCTTCCCGTAGCATCGGGGTTCGGCACTCTCTGTTCTGTGTGCCCGGATTGGCCGAATGCCCAAAATGTTGTTCTATCATCCGATTTCCGAATCAAGGCGGACAATCTGCAGGGATCGAATGGCTAAGCACTAAACAATTGCAGTAGCAACGAGTAAATGGGATATCAGCCGATATAGCCTTTTCTGCCCTACTACTCAGGAGCAAGGTCTCGGTCACCGACTACCCACACGAAAAGACACGAATGCAGTTAAACACATAAAAGTATTTTCATTTACTTTCCCACTAATAATTTAATGATATTACCTTTCTTGTGCATACAGTCAATTAAATTGCAAACTTTGGCTATGCAAATCTGTACTGCATTGTCCTTATTCAGTTACTGACTTTTCTTATGCAGCCTCACTCAGTTACTGACTTTTCTTATGTAGCCTCACTCAGTTACCGACTTTCCTTATGTAGTTACATAATGTATGCATGCTCAGTTATTTTTGTTAAGTTAGCTTTAGCCACATGCATTATTTCGGTCTGGCTTTTGTTGGTGTTACCATCACACTTTTGCAACTTCAACATACTTTTTAGTCCTTCATGGCTTGATCGTTTGCTATTTCATATTCAGTGCCTCCCAATTCAAGGAACATGGACTGCTTGTCTGGGGTTGCCTTGGTTTTCTAGGGGGGAGAAAATCAAGGCCATACCAGACAAGCAGTCATGCTCCTTGGTGCTTCCGTATTTCAAAGAAGATAAAAGTAAATCAACGTAGCATACGATTATTTATCATATATTTTGCAGTGTTGCAAAAAGTACGATCAGTTGATCCGCAATGTTTGAAATACAGTTGCAGTCGTAACCGCATACTTAGAAGATGTCAATTAAAATTCGACACAGCTAATATTGAAGACTTGATATGAATATAAGCGACCACAGAAAAGTTAAGAACACACTTGCATTGCGCAGAAACCTGTGAAGATTGTAAGTTCAACCAAATCCCCCTAAAATCAGAATTTTAGTCCTTTTTCTAACTGTTAATAACTTCGTAATTATTGCATTAAAATTATTTACTAGATTATTCTCTATTCCGAGCATAGGAAAGGGTTTTTAGCAAAACAGGTCCATAACAAAAACATGCATGCTGCCATTACATCTACCTAACAGTTTCTACAAATACTTTTTATTATAATTCATAGACCGTGACTAGCAATTAATGTATATTAATTGCTATTATTCTATTCAGCAAAGGAATACCCGGATTACATATTTATAGACATGTTGATTTGCCTTTTAAAAATCCTACCGCATGTGATCCAATGAAAAATGTAATAGAGTATGTATGTAAGCTTTCAAGATTTTTTACATCGATACCTTCAAATGTTAACGAAAGTGACAAAAACAGACGTCTAAAATCGGTATTGATGAGGTTAGGACAGTCGAACATTTTTCAAAAAT
>JAAAYG020010370.1:5731-24019 GCA_009936455.2 Tomocerus minor | reverse complement strand
TACATACATACATACATACATACACAGACAGAACTTCAAGGCATTCACATAATGTAGCGATACCGCTACATAATAATGAGTATATCGTCGAGTTTCGATTGTAATAACTTTTGTAATGATTGCATCGGGATTTGACTTTGAGAAAATCAGCCAAGGGTATTATTAGTATTTATTAGATGTAAACATGAAATGGTTCAGAGTTAGGCGAGGTCGCAACATGCTGGTGATTATTTACTCTTCATTTTGGGAATGATTTGTTTTGGCATGCATGCAGATTTGCAATGCAGAAGGAAGTGAATAGACAGTGAAGGTTATTGATTGATGAAATGTGATTTTCCCTTTCTTTCAGGTTCAAGCTCGTGAGTGTTTATTCGAGAAGCAGCAAACGGTGGATAAAATCGATAGCAATAAAATAATTGAGAATGGTGTTCAAGGAGCTGATGATCAATCGAAACTTATCGAACTGTCTCAAGAAGCGCAATTGTTGTCTGATGAGTACACGCGTGTCTCTGAGCTACTTTCACATAACGAATTGAAAGAGTTCATCCCACCTGCGTGGTCTTCTCTCGTCCAGGTAAATATCCTTTCCTCGATTTCATTAGCTTTAATGGCCGTAAATTAGCATCATCTGATATATCACAACACAACAGATAGATAGATATTCCTTAGAAAACAGACCTGCCGCTTGCATTTCAAATTTGCATAATAAAATTCGCTATTTATCAGTGTGCGTACATGCTAGCAAAGTTCAATTGCTTCCTTGACCATTAGACACGCATTTTACGCACATTTTTTTTACAAAGACTCACCTGTAAAATAATGTTTTCTATTACTATTATACACATTCATTCTACTAGAAACAATTATTATTTATTATATTGTAGTAGTGCATAAAAAATGTGTATGAATAATCAATAGAAGTGTAATTTATTTAATGGCTTTAGCTGTTAATGGACACGAAGCTTTATTATTTGTTAGAAATGGTTAGAATTCTCAATGAATTTACGCTACAGCTATTAAATGGTGAGCAATGCAATAGCATGTGAACTGGGTATAACGAGATGCAAACAAAATGAATGATGAATGAAATAAAAAGAATGCATAAAATATTTATTCAATGAACACTCAATTCATTCACAAGGAGTTGTTCTGCTGGACTAAAGATTCAAATGTCTGATGCGGATGCAGGTTATTGTTCCCAATTATTATTGGGATTCCTAGTAGTGGATTCCATTGCTCATGCATAGTCGACATGAGAATGCCCATTCTTCCGACATCTTCTCAACAGATCATTAGTTAGAATGGAATTATTAGGGAATGAACGCAACTTGTGTCCATTCTTTAGCACTAACGATAAGTTCTCTTGAGAATCTGCTGAGGCTGCTGGCGTTGACGACAGTAAAATTCAAATGATACAATTGGCTACATCCTTGTATGAAAATTAGATGGGAATGTGTTTAGAAAATTCTGTTGAACTATAAAACAAAAGATTATTTGTGAGGTGCGTGAAGTAATCCGCGATTTGAATTTTTATTTTCCAGTCATGAACCTCATTGAAATGATGTTGCTCTAGATTCTTATGTTACAAGTGCAACTATTTATTTACCTGTTGTATTTACTCAAAATACTCAGCGAATAACTTGGGCTATTTAAATTTAATGACAATTTAAATCAGACCAATATATTCTATTTGTTTGCGGTAGAGTATATTATTATAATGAGAGTATTTTAAGACTTAAGAGATTTAGACATAAAACAATTCTCACAGTTCGTCATTCGTCATTGGAAGATTTACATTTAGTAAAATTGAGATGTCATTAAAATGGATGCGCTTGCCAAACACTTAAAAATAGATGCATCCCACAAGAAATAGGCTCTAAATGGAGGTTGCAATAATACAAGCGTTTATCTCCCACGTATATTTTGCAATTTTGGTTTACGTGAGGGAGTAATGACTTTTATTATTGGGGACAACTAAATTACTAACTAGGTAACTGCCATTGAAGGCTAGTCTGCTTAGCTTAATTATATTACAAAGCTCTTTATTTTATCATTAGTGAGATTAGTGGCTGAACTGCAAAGCAAACACATTTTCTTGGTCAGAAATTAGACGGACGACGCAATTTACATACTAGGTACTTTAAGACATGAGATATCGTAGATCTGTCGATTTACTATTATAAAAAACACACGATTATCCTTTGCGAATATAAATATTAAAGGCTGCTTTAAAAAGGCGTGTCTTGAAGCATTTTATGATATTTGCAAATAGAAAGCAGGAAAATGTCAGTGTCACTTCAGTTATAGGCTTGTCACTTATTGTCATCTCACTTTAGCTCCAGGGACTAGCGTATTATTGAGAATTCCACGTGACAGATTCATAAGTGCATTTTATGGCACATGCCGCTCAGTTAAATACAATTAGTTTGGTCAAGAGAATGAATTGCGAGAGGAACAACATGTGCATACAAATAATGGAATAATGAGGATGAGCAAGCGCAAAGTTTTAACAATTACTTTTTAATGTCTTTACATTGGCTTGCTAAAGGCACGGCACCCCTGACACCACACACACAAAACGTTTAATCTAACTCTCCTCTCTTCTCTGAATACTAACTAAGTGAAATAGACGGACAAAGTATCATCTAATCACATCAGGGAATGAATGAACTCAAAATGAAGATGAAACCACTTGAGGCTTTATTATTTTGTTTGTCAAGTTGCGTCCAGGCAGCAGATGAGATGATTTCGTCTGAGCTTTCATGTGACACGCAATAATAAGCGTTTCTTTGTACAAGTGCGTAGTTTATAGGACTTATACGTTCAAGATGAGTTAATGCCTGTGTAAACATTTCATTTGAGATTCATGCGTTATGGACACACATGTGTGTGTGACATGCTTGACCTAAATTTTCACTTGAGTTTCAATCCAGCTTAAGACGAGCTAAAAATCATGTCATGCATTGTCACTTGTCTTGTCATATCAACTACCTCTCCATTTCCGTCCCTCGATCATCATTCACTTTTAAAACTCGACCATTGTCCTTTGTGCCTTTTTTAGCTCATGAAATCCTCGTCGGAAAAGATTAGCCTAAGCAACCTCCGAAATCATGCGCTGTACATAATAATCATTATTCTCTGTCTCTAGCATATTCATCAGAATATGAACAGGTACATACATAATTTCAATCCTAGCTAACACAACTGCTTAACAGCTAGGTAAGTGATTTCCAATTAGTCATTCTATTTATTTCGGCAGACTTAGACAAACCAATCTAAATAAATTGTCTAGCTACTTTCGTACATTCTGACCTGCTTACGTTGCCTTTCCCCTTGTGTTTACACTGCAGGTTAACTATAATGTTATAGTACGTTTTATGAAGATTATTGCATGATTTCATTTCACATTTCTCAGATTTATTCGAAGTATGAAGATTTTTAAAATTGAATATTCGAATCATTTGTGTCACAAGTTCAGATAGAATTGATAAAATTGATAAAAAAATTATTATTTTTATTTCAAGATCAATGATGGAACAATTACATAAAAATCTGATGTAGATGTAGAACATGCAAAATTTTCATAGTTAGTAATAAGATGTAAGGGCACTGTAAATGGTAATAAAATATTACTTTATAATGCTTCGAGTTAACTGAAATGCAGTAGCCAAGTATTTTTTAGAACAGTAATTAATTCCAAAATTAGGTAATAATAATGAATGTATGTAGAGCAAATGAAGTAGCTAGTTAGCCAAAACTACATTGTAAAATGTAAATAGTGAGCTCTGACAGGAAGTAAATAAAAGTTGACCGAAACATTGCTATGTAATATACGTGAAATTAATATCCCAACAATAGTTTGCTTTCATTTCCATACTAATTTATGCTTTTAAATCAGGAGCCTAACAATAGTGATATGGAATGGCCGACTGAGATTGCTCAACAGGGGTTAAAATACTCACTGGGCCTATGATCTTATCAAATTAGAACTTTTATTGTTGGATTACATTAATTTATCCGCCTTGGTTATTTTCAGTATTCATCATAATGGAGTTAGTGAGTCATTTGTGCGAGATTGCCAATGATGAGTCGAGTGTACACTTTTCTAGCAAATGCAAATAGTAGTACTTCTTTCGACAAAATTTACTATGTAAATAAGTGATAGAAATAGTAGTATATATAGTAAAAAATAATTAATAAATGAAGGGTAAAATCCTCGTATGTCAACATTCTCTGTAATGGGTTCTACTACAAAACACATGTACAGTAAAAACCTGATTACAAATTCAATTTTTGCACCTGTTGTTATTGTAGCACGGATTACATGTACTAGAAATACAAAGCCGAGTGTAAAGAAAGAAAAAATGGGTTAGAAACTGCCGACAGGACATAAGAGACACACATGTAGGTAAATAAGTGCAACTGCTAAAATAGTAGAAAAACAATCTGTGTGTGTGATTGCTTTGACAGTTGGGTTAGGTAGTCAGTAAGTAGTAGGGAGTAGTGTTTAGTAATGAATAGGAGAGAGAAGAGCTGTGGATTAGCAGACTCAGGTCATTAACATTTGGTTGGGTCCAATCCAGCACAAATATTATCATAGCATCTCTTTGGCACCCTCAGCCCACCTTGCTTGTCATTACAAATTTCTATTATGCTCTCGATAATGAAATATATCATCCAAACAGAGGCTCACCACTGCACTACAGTCTCTTGCAAATATTTACACCTTTGCAGCTAACACTGCCAACGAATCCCTAATACTCTATCCTTATTAACACAAATAGATTACTGTTAGCTCCCTAATTTAGCTACTGCCAGATTCATTTTCACTTTTGTGTCTGCCCATGGAATATTATAAAGAATGCAAGATATATTATCTCTCATCATCAGCTACACAAATCGACTCTGTATAGCTAATCTGTCTAACTGTACTATTGTTTAGCAAACAATTTATGGAAGGATTTATATGCAATAAACACATAAGTGTGAATCTTTATTAGAATGTTGTTGTTTTTCTACGGAAGAGCGAATCAATACAGTTTAAAAACATGAGACACCTTTTTTATAGCTACATGCAGAAAAGGGAATGTAGAATAATTATTTAAACGGGCACGTATAGGTAACTTAAGTACAGTTGAATGGAAAATTCCAAGTTATGTATTAGTATTGATGATAAGTATAAATAGCGGGAGTGAGTTTGTGTGGAAACAATGTAATTGTGATACAATGGAAGAATTTTTATGTCGAGCAAGACTGCATGTCTGTCTAGTAGTTACCTGTCTTCTTCTTCGTCCCGTCGTGTCAAGTTCTTGCATTTAGTTTTGTCACGTTCACCAGCGACGTTGTAATAATATGTCCTCATGTATATACAAGAGTCAATAAATAAACTGTCAATCCTTTGTACAGTCATATAAAAATGTAAAAGGTCTAAACGAAGGATTAAATGTACATAGACACACACACATAGACACACACTAAGCGGAATTAGAAACCTAACGGAAGAGCAACTTCAAAGTTTAAACTGTACTCTGATTTTTACGAGCTAGTTCATCGAGTACCTTACAACCGCCTTTCTTGTGTGGCACTAATTATTACTGTTGTTGTACATGCAAAGAAATAAAACGATGGCACGATGCTAGCAGATATAGGAGCGGGTGAAACAATAATGGGCATCATTGAATTATTTCACTTGTGTCTTTCCATAGAATTTTTAAGCAATATATATATATGTATAGGTTTAAATGGTATATAACTACTTATTAGTACCTCATCAAAATTGCCCAGTAATCTGTGGGATAATCTTTTTGGAGGGTAGTCAAGTTAGGTGACTAGACCTATGTAAAATTCCTTTGTAAATATTTGTTTTTGTGTGAAATTGTTTGAGAGAGATTTGATGAGCTGTGTGTTTAGAGGGTGCCAAAATGGAAAGTGAATTTCTAACTCAATTATAATAACCACCACGTTTATATTTAGGATCACTATTCATATTCGTGTTTGTGGCTGAAGAAAATAAGATTGAACAGAGAGGCACATGGCAGCAGTGAGCACACCTTAATACTTTGCATCCTCATTCCAACAGGTTGAAGTAGGCAATTACTCTCTTGAGCTCTAATTCTGTAAATCTGTGCCAGAGAGAAATCACATCACAGAAATTAGCTCCTATTTCATGCAACTATATAATTTGAGCACGTACAGCCAGGGAATGAAAAGAAACTCAATTTGTAACCTAAGACAGTGCTGAGTCCTGAGAGTCCTTTATTTCAGTGTGTACATAAAGTACCTAGCCGATTTAGATGCTGAACCACCAAAATAACTTTTCCATAAACACGGCTGAGGGAAAATGCATTTGTATTATAGTGTAAAATAAGCGTTAAAACTCGTTTTCGGCTCAGTGCTTAGCTAAATATTAGTTTTCGAGATTTTCTTTAATTTACTTGGATTGTGGAGTAAAGGAAATTAACACCGCATCCTTAAAAGTATGTAGAGAAAAAGACGAAGAAAGAGTGTCTACCTGTTCGTACTACATTATTAGCCTTGGAGTTTCGTTTATTATTAGTCATTTGGCATGGCTGTAACTTTTAAAGTGGTTAGATCCTATGCCAGAACATGAGTTAACTCAAGTTAACTACTGTTGTAAGGAATGTAAGAGACGAAAGCACGTTCCTATTGTAGCTCTCTGACTGGTGTCAGTCTTACATATACAAGAAAAGCTATTCAGATGAGTGTATGCAAGAGAAAGTGATAGTGTTTACAATTGAGTTTCTTAACTTCGTCTTAATACTCGGCTTATCTTTTATATAATAATAATAACAGTTTAAGATTATAGGATAGCTAGTAAGAGTCTGTTGATTTTCTGTTATATAAATAGTGTTTGCATTGTTGGTGCACGAAGGAAAATGAATGTTGCAAAACTATTGTCAAGATCTTTATTCAAGACGCATCGCATTAATCCTTTACATTTAGCATAAGAGTTACGTGATGCTTTTTTATTTTCTAATGGCCTACTGGAGGCTTTTGCCTCGCCCACTTTTATTTCCAATATAATTGAATATTCTCTCATATACCATTATAGATACGTGTTGACAATTTCTTAGCATTACAGTGTTCTGTATTAAGTATAAATGCATTAATAGATTAAACAGTGCAGTATGGAGATAGAGATTAGTATAAGTACGCATTGTCATATTAAATTCGTTGCAATTATGAATATTATTGTCATATAGCGCTTTCTTGTGGTTTGTCTTTAAGGATTATTTCTAGCTGTGTCGCCTACTGCCTACAGCTAACTATTTCTGCTAGATGCAATTATTCTTCACGATTGTTACGTCTCTACGAATTCTTATGCATTATCTTTTCTTTTGTTTCCAGCATCACTGTAGCGAACTATAGATAGTTTTCTTAACATCATTTATAGTCACAATGAAAAATTATAAGAAAAATTACATAGATATCTATGCATACCTACTAAATAAACTACTATTAGATAACGGGATGGTGCATTCTAATTATTTAATATAGGCAGAATGATCAAATCCATGTACCTACCTACTTATGTTACCTAAAAAATTAATATTAATTAAGCCATACCTTTTGAAGAATGGGAGATAATATCTTTTTTAAACAATAATAATGCTAGTTATGTTAGAATAGAGTACGTGAAAGTCATTTTAATATCTGAAGCATGTATGTGTATAAATGTCTTATAATTATTAGGATATTAGTTCTGGTTTAGCCATTTTGCTTTCTTATTTTTATTCGCGCATATATAATAATATTTTTGCAACAACAATATCTTATCTAGTGTAACGGGCTGGCTAGGATAGAATATTCTAGAGAAGATAACGCTCTGTGTGAAAAAGGGACAAAGTAAATTGTTTGTGTTCCGTTAGTAGTGAAAGAGAGTGAGAGGAATGGGATATGCAAATCTTGTGCTAAAATTAATAGCCTAATTAGCTAACAATGTTGTGCAGTGAACAATATTGAGATTAATGAAAGGTAAATGAGGAGGGATGCGGTTTGGTTAGCCACAAGATCTATTCAAAGCATCAACTTCACTTCAGACTTTTTTATTTTCAATCTGGCAAAGGAGTAGATTTCTAATTTCACACCGGGTGGTTCCAACCATTACTTCACACATCCTATTCATTCTCCCCTCTCTGCCTGAAATTATTTGCTATTTCTTCAAATAGTTAAAATTCCTCTATAGTAAGTAATTGAGTAAAAAAACTGTTGTTTATTATAATATGTGAGAATAGGAGTCAGCGTGTGTGGTGTGGTTTACACTTAACATGTGATGATTTGATGATGTATTATTAATAGTGAAGACTCGTTTTCCTTTTGCCCTACTTTCCGATGCTAACGTAACCACTTGTACCTCCTATCGAATTACCATTGCAAAATTATCCAATATTTCCCAAATAGGTTTACGGTTATTTTTACAACGCCATAATTGACTGTGTAAACAGGACACGTGTAGACAGACTTCTTCAGACAGATACTTCAGTTATAGACGTTTATAGAAGCACTGCTCAGTTTTTCACGTCCCGTCGTGACATCACATTAATGAATTGAATTCTGTAAGAGTTAGAATTACCTGTACGACTATTACTGTAGCCCAAGTTTTATTATTATTGGCAAACAAGATTCTAAATAGCGTATTTAACTATTTTAAATGCATCTTTAGCGTTTGAGGCATGTAATAATAACTAACTGTGCTCTCCTAAGTCGTTATTCGTGGTGACTGGCTCCTGCCATCAACTTTGCCGCCCTCCAACTTACCTCTTCCCACTATGCACACCTATGTAGTAGTAAATATCCATACAGGATACGCTAGTACATACCTTATACACGTTGTTTTTGATGTGGAATCCTTTAATCTAAACCGAAACGAAATCAGTAACAATACGAAATTGTCCTGTCTTTACTTACAATTAGTTATAATAGTAATGAGGAAGAAATGAACAATATATCTAACTATAATATATATTTATATATATAACTATAATTTGTAAATAAAAGTTATATATATCACTATTACAATTTACAATATAAATGTTGCGTCATTATAACTTGAAGTAGGTACTTGAGAAGTATAAAATGTGTAAATAGCACGTAGTTAACAAGAGATGAGATGTCGTGCATCTGCTTTGCTTATTATAGCTAGTTAGTGACTGCATGTGACCTAATCAACGAAATAAAAGATTGGGCAACTCCTGAAGACGAATCGCGAAACTAAAATAGAAAGAAACCAGAAAAGGAAGACTTTTACTAATTCCAAGGAATTTGCTATTTTGGCAAATGAACTGCTCTGAACTGTGCATATTTATACTAACAATGTGAAAATATATCACGATACTCTTTCAAACAGATATAGGAAAACTAAATCTTACTTTGAGATTTGATGCATGCTATATTTATATTTATACAATGGTAAAGATTGTAAGGATTTGTTGATGTTTGTTTACAGAGCATTTTCTGCATCAAATTCCGAAATAAAGAATTCAGCAATTTTAGAGACAAGGATTGATATGTAAACATTTGGCAAGTAAATGCATTCGAATTGTGTAGGTAGTTTCAAAGTAAATACTATAATGATACAGAAGCAGTAGCACAGCCAATTCAAAACTGACATTTCAGACATGGCTAAAGGAAACAAACGAGAACTGAGAGGGAAAGTGAGAAGTTAAGAATGAAATGGTAAACGTTATTTATAGTTCAATGTATGTAGGCTTTGCTTTCAACTGACTTTCATGATTTCACGATTCTACCTTTGACTCAAATCACACAATTCTTTTAAAATTCCCTATTTCTGATTTCTGCATAAGGAAAGGTAAATATGATATACATGAAATATAACAGAAATATATCACAAACTAAAATTAACTCATATCTTGATTGTTGTTAGCGATAAATGTAATCACAGTAGTAGTGTATTGCTACTTAAATGTAAACAAATTCTTGCCAGAAATACATTTCCGGACTAAAATAATCAATCGTTGACATATTATATGCCTGACCATAAGGTATATAGTATGCAAATGTATATATAAAGATCTTTGTTTGTTGAAGAGAGTTAGAAGGGGGTAATTTCCTTGCGTCATTTTAGGATTCTCGATAGGAGTGCTGTTTGTTTTTCTTCCTCCAAAACTTTCGTTGATTTTGTGCTTTCAGTTTGTTTTGATTGCATTGGATATTTAATTAAATCTCTTGAGGGCATAACGATTACTTGTGTTTCCACTCTGAGCATTAGACAAGACAAGAGTGACAAGACATGAGCTATACAGGTATATAGTGCCTATTAGTGCATGAGTAAAATAATGGTGTATGCTGATTCAATGACTAATTGTTTCGAGTCCAGAGAAAAGTTTTGTTCTTTTCGTCCGACAAAGGCTAATTTGTTTCGCTATTGTTGCCTCTTGAATTGCGTTGAATCTCGTATATGTGGGCTCAGTGAAACTCTCACAGGAAAATTTCGCAAGTTTTTCTATAATGCCGCACATGTGATAGTGATAGGCTGATCACATCTTCCTTATTTGCATAAAACCCACGAGCATCTGTCTGTCATACGTTCTACTGCAGTTTGCTTAATTCACACTTGTGCATACACAATCGAGATTTTCTTATCTACGAATTTAATTGGAAGACGTATTTCAGATTTTAGTGTTTGAATACAGTAGGATAATTGCACTGGAAACTGCAATTGCATCAGATCAATCAGTGTATATAGATCTAGATGAACAATACTAATTTAGGATTAAAGAGCAAAAACGATGTAAAATTTGACTTTGACTTATATAACCTACCTTACTTTAAATGTTAATTTATTTGAATTTAATGCTAATTCCTATAAGTCGCAGATACGGGAATTTAAATAGCTTCTAATATTTTGGCAGAAATAGATTTTCCCACGGAATAGTGAAGAATTATTGACATACAAAGTTTTACGACACTTCATCCAACGCCTCTCTACGGATAACCATTGAAGAATTAAAAAGACAATGTGCACTCTTTAATAATTTTACATGACCCTGTGTGTAGAGAAAGACGGTAAAAAGGGACATTGTCCCACCTTGTTAATTATTAATTAGCGACTCATTAGTGGACTATTGTTTTGAAGACAAAATTTAGAACACCCTGCTGCTCATTGAAACGTGAACTAAATATGCTCCGTTTTGATGAATGGAAATTATATGCTTTAGAAATGAAAAGGGATCAGTTATTTCCTTGGCTTTATATATCAATATCAACTCTGTACTTGTACTTGCAATAGGAGACCTTGAATTTAAAAATGAATTATAACAAACTATTGATATTAAAACTATATATCATCCTGTAGTAAGTATCTCACACCTATTTCACTTTTTTGATTAGTAGCTGGTCGGCTACGACGAGATCTATTTTTTCGTGACAAGACACTTGGTGTAATAAAAATGAGTGGACTTACATTTGAGAATGCCCACATGATGAGATGAGTTCGTATGTGAAAATGGAATGTGCATTTATGTACCTACAGCAGCTAACTTGATTTCATAGCTGTAAAGTTTTCTGTTGGTCCTGATAGATCGATCTCCTATAAATGGGAGATGTGCGTAAAGATAAAAGAAACAAAAGAACTTTCATGTTTTCTATTATGACTTTTTATCTTCCCGAATATTATTTAGGGATTGAAAGTGGATGTGACGCTAAAGGAAAATAACATTCTTTTACACGTCTCGTAACGAACAAATATCCCAAGTCATAAAAAATGATGAGCCAAATGAGTTGTGCATATAAAATACGAAGAGAGAGAGAGAGAGAAAAGTTTAGAGACAGTGCTCAGATATTTCTATTGCAGATCCCCACAGGGGCCCATCGAATCCTTTGCCTTATTATTGCCGATTCACTTCACAGATCACTGCATGTCGTCTATTGTTTCTCTTGCGAAATGCAATCAGATGGATTTTATGGATTTTCCAAACAGAATATCTATGATACTTTGCGGTTGACTTGATCTTGTATTTACAAATCACAAATCGCGAATACTGTGTAAATAACAATAGAGAAATATTATTATCAATGCTATACCCAATGAAACACTGGCCAATTTTCGTGGTTTCATTTTATTGTCACATTATTTAGTGGCTGTCATTTTGCGGTCTAGATAAACGTCTACTGTGATAATGAAATACATTTTCATGACGTAAATCAACCACATTTATACATTCAAATATTCTGTTTGCAAATTTCCAAAAATTGGCTTTCGATGAACTAAAAATTCATTTAGAATGTTCACTCTCTGTAAAAACCCCATTCATTCAGAAAAGCATCGGACTAAAAATGAAAATGACAGATGTTGCATTTTTAATCATTGTCGTCAGTTGGTTGGGTTGGGTGTTTCTTCGACTAGTTTTCAGAATGTCATTTAAAGTAGCTATAATACTTACGTGAAAAGTTTTTTAAAAGAATGCAAGAGTAGTAGATCTGTGAATCCATTTGTGAATTTTTGCACAAAGATTTACAATCCATTAGCGAAAAGAGTTGAAGAGCTGACATTTGATTGGTGATGCCGAAGGGCGGCTTCTTTTGCTGCTGTTTTGGGTGGGCCTGGAAATATTTTTTTTTCCATTTAGTAGACGTCATGATAAGTAACCGCAATAATCTCTTGTACACTTTGAGTAATATACTTTACTTTCGTCTGTGAAGAGTGATTTCAGTGATTTGACTTGGACAGATCTGTAAGAAGAGACGGGCTAATAAGGAAAGCAACTTTGACTTAAAATAAATTGCCATTAGTAAATAAATAATAGTTGTAGTTGTTTCGTTGTGTCGGTGCTCACTGCAAAAAGGATGCAAATGGGAAGGTCCAACAGTGTTTTTGACCTTTGCAACAGAATAACAATGCAATGCAGTGGAATTTAATGGAGGCGTTTTTATCATATTGTCTGATTCATCCTCTCTACTCTTCTCTGTCTCTCTCTCCCCCACCAAATCAGAATCACTTTACTTATAGATGCATAATATTTTTCACCGAAGACTTTGTACGATTTCTTACGCTACATTATTACGCTCTAATCTGCATGACTGTTACAAAGTTACAATAAGCAAAGGAAGATTCAGTTGATGCACCGCGTCCGTCAAGGAAAAGACAACCTAGAAGTTAGAAGTCCATCCTTATCCTTAGTATAGAGTGTTTGCCATGCTTTAAGCCGTGTCATGCATGTCACTTGCAATTGCAAATAGGAAAAACTGACTTGAGTGAACGATTTCTACATAAAAGCCTTTAGAAAAGAGGCATTTATAATTTTACTACTCTTTTCTTGGGTCAACGGACTTTTTTAAGGTGTTTCTCTTCCTTGCAGCTACAGAAACTTAAAGACACTCACAGATCTGACATTGAAACTTTGAAACATCACTATAATGCATAGTTACTTTATATAATTGCTTTTTTAAGTGATAGCATACATAACATTTTTGCATCTTTTAATCGCCTTAAAGGCTTTAAGAAGCTAAAGATTGTCATTAAGCAATTGTAGTAAGGAGATTTTTCTTACATCACAATTATCACAGAATTATAATAGGAAAAGTATCTCTCCATTGCTTTTTATGACTATAATATTATTGTTGAGAAAGATAATGGCTCGTACTTAAATGACAAGGTAGTCAACTTCTGTTGTTGTGATATGATGATGACACTTGAAAAGTGACAG
The DNA here is from genome assembly GCA_009936455.2 of Tomocerus minor. Taxonomy (NCBI): domain Eukaryota; kingdom Metazoa; phylum Arthropoda; class Collembola; order Entomobryomorpha; family Tomoceridae; genus Tomocerus; species Tomocerus minor. Next base: position 10,334 of record JAAAYG020010370.1, on the reverse strand, counting down.
GTAGACGAAATGAAATGGGAGTAGTAAAGTTAAAACTGTTCAAATTCCAATTGTTCCTCCTTGTAGTCTAATGAATCAGGAAAATAATAGCAATGAGTCATTTTAACCTCAATAGTTGTCCTAAAATTATAACCGTTAATTTTTAGTTTCATAGTACTGGCAGCAGCTGGTGTTTGGATTTGAGTGAAGGTGTGTGGAACTTTGGAATGATAATAGTTGACTTAATTTAAAAATGATTATTTTTCAGGTGAAGCGAGATTTGTACCGGTGTGTGGCTCATCATTATATCGCGACGCTCCTCCTTAGCGAATGTGAATTATGCGAAGAGACTCTGGAATCCTTCCGCTACTTGTACTGTGAATCAGAGAATCAAGCTGTGACTGATATTCGGCTGCCAAATAACGATGAGGACATGAGAATCCTCGGCTTCTGCCACTTGAGACAATCCCTGGCCAGTTTAGAAGACTCGAATCGACACGCGAGACTTAATCGGGAACTCCGTGGAAAAGAAGGACTCCAATCTGCCCTTTCGTCAATGAAAGACCGGATTTTGGCCACCTTTGAAAGAAAAGAAATACAAAGTCAGGATGAGCTTGAACATTTTCTAGATCCACCTCAGATTGTCGGTACGTCCTTTTAATTATTAGCTTTAATCATCTTATTTCTGCCTCTGAATACCGGAATTTAATATTCAAATTCCTCCTCCTCTGCATAAATTAAGAGTAAAAAAGTCGAGAAAAGAATTGTCGAGACTTGTAGTAGGAGTATACGTAATTATAGAGTGCAAGCAAGAAAAAGTGTTACGTTAATTGTTGACAGTCAAATGATAATTATATACTTTGATAACCAACATGTTTACATCCTCACATTTCAAGATGACAAAACAATAATTTGATTGCTAGCAAAGAAAGAATTAGGCAAAAGAAGTGAGGCACTACATAATGCTAATCATTTGAGGAACTACATAATTTTCAAGGTGGAATCTCATCTTTTTTACGTATCACTCTATGTAATTACTTGTTCTTACAAGTTTTTTCTCTTTTTCCTCATATTTCTTACATTTTGTCAGAGTTTTGGAATAGGAGCTCGTAAACATTTTTTCGAAGAAATTACAATTTGAAGATTCTACAGCTAATTTTTCCAAGCTGGCAGGTTAACAATGCAACTGCCTCAATTTCTGTGATCACATTTTGCATGAAGAATAGTTGAACTTGCTGTACAATGGATTTTGTTTACTATAATGGTAGAGGGAGTAGATCATTACGCATAAAAGTAGATACTTAGAGTAATGAATGAATGAAAGCGGAGATTTTCCTTGCAATCAAAGTCAATTCAGCCTTGATTTAAACCAAGTCTTATTTTTTGCTAGGAATCTAAAGTTGTTTTGACTTGACTGACCATTCATTGCGTTCTGTCTAACTACTTCTATTACAACCAAATTGGCGTGAATTGATTTAATGTAGGCTAATAGGTGCACGACTCGCATCTTTTCAGTCTTCCACTCTCTACGGCTTTACTCTTCTATAATATACTCAATTCTATTTCTCCGACTGACAATACGTCATCTGAAAGTTGACTGACTCCAACAATTTTTATGGCATTTTTATGTAAAATTGTGGTAATTGAAAAATAGTAAATAGTTAAGCCTTTCATATTCAGTGACATCCTAGTGTGGAATAATTAATATTTTCAGGAAACAATAGCCAAATCCTGAAAAACATTTTTTAATGTCACCCATCTGTATAATAATTAGATAAATATAAAAATAATAATACAATAATAATAAATATGTTGAATTTAAATTGCACAAATAGATCTAATAAAGTAAATGGTTTGGGTATATTTGAAGGTCAAATAGGTAAAAAAAAAATCTTGTTTTGAGAACGAACACACATGTCAGTCGTAATAACATTTATTGAAGCTTTTTTTGCTGTAGATTACTACGTGAAGCCAGAAATCTTAGGTAAAACAATAAATCTTTGCGTTGTCATCAAACATTTATTCTACAAAGAGACATTTCCTTTAGAAATTCTAGTGCTAGATGCGATGAATTGATCCGAAGTGAGACGCATAGTTGGAATTGGGTGAAATACTTTGAAGCAGAAGCGTTTAATTCAGTTATTGTGGCTTATTGTGTGTAATTGTATGGAATTAGGACAAACACCTAATGGTAGCAATTAAGCAAGGAGAAGTATGCAGTTGTCATTTGCATTGGGAGCTGTTAGGTAGATAGATAGACAGAGGTAGGAGCATGGGAAGATTAAGATTGTAGGTCGTCAGTTAAGCCCAGCTCCTTATTTGACATGCATAGTGTGCCACAAACAATTAGTCACACTGCTAATTTCCCTTTTAAAAGCCCAATTGATTTTTTTTAGTTTTTTCTTTTACAGTGCTGATGAATTAGTCACTAAGCAGTTGCTGCTGCATGGGGTACATAGACTTAGCAAGGAACAATAACAAATCTTTTAATTCTTTGCTAGTGGCAGTAGCTAGCTACCTACGGTGTTTACTGACTTAGCTAGAGATAGGTGTTTTATGCTTGATCTGGATATAGATGCGGCTAACCAGCTCTATTTACATTTTCTAAAGCTAACATTTATTTAGCAAGAGTTTTCCATTTCCTATGATAGTCATTTTCGTGTCATTATTCCCTCTCCCTATACAGACATCTGTACAAATCCCATATTATGATTTGTAATTTTAGTGTAGCTGTTGACCTCATTCACTAGATTCTTTTGTAATGCAAGGTTTATTGCAGGTAAATAAATGTATCTTTTGAAGAAATCAAGTGCTACAGAAAATAGAAGATGAGTTATAGGGGAAAGATGGACTTGATGTCGCAGACACTACTATTAATAGTTGTAAATATGAGAAAATCTCACATGTCAACATGAAGAGTTGCAGAGAATTTATTATGGATCCCTTAAGTCAACTCAACACTCTCTTCCCACAGAGATTTGAGGTTTTTGGTTAGAGTTTCGCTATGTCATTAGAGCTGTTGTGTGCTATTAGCCAGTAATTTGTTGTGTGCACTCTTCTGTATCATCCTGACTATTTACTGACGATGTGGGAATGCTGAATTCTCTTTTGAAATTCGCGATGAAGTAAGTCAGAGTCAACATCAACTCGAAAACTACCTAAACCAGAATCAACAGATAGATGTTCAAAGGAAGATGAGCTGAGAAAAACATGCAGTTGTCTTCCTTGTTTCCTTTTGTTTTCTTTATTCTTTTCCACTTGTAGACAGAATGGTTTCATTTTCATGTTTTCCAACACTGCACTCTGGCACTATTCAGATTAGAATAAGTAGGTAGCAATACTTGAAATAATAGTGTGTTAGTAAATAAATTGATGGATGTAGGTACACACATTGTGGCAAATGACTCAAGTCACACGATTACTATTCACAATGAATGTCTCTCTGAACAGATTACGCAAAAAGCTTTTATTATTATTACCTATAATCTGCTAAGAGCATCTTAGAAATTCCCAGCACTATAAAATATCCTACTACATTGCTGTAGAGTAGAAGAAGTTTTAAGCTCTTTTCTGTTCAGTGACGATATAATTCGTTGGTGGAATGATTGCACACTGGCATTGTGATATTCTTTCTACTACCTACTTATAATAATATATGTGTATATACCTACTTAGTGGAGATAGGTATGCAAATATGATAATGCATGTGCTCTTGTAATTGGATGTCTGCGTAGAGAGATAGTGATGATAGAGCATGCAATGCACATGCAGTGCCGTGTCCTAAATAACTCTTGCATAGATAATGAGCAACTTTAAGAGTGAAAAGACAATAATATACAAGCTACACTCCTCCCTTATTCTCATCTCGTGTCCCTCCTCAGCATTTCCATTTCGATTTACCCAAATTTCAAATACACTCAAATCTCTCGTCATGAATCCAAGATCAGGCTTCGCCAATTACACTCATACACACTTGCCCTACTCAAAATCATCTTCCTATACCATACCTAACCATTACAAATGGCACTCTATGAATGCAAATTCATTTGCGCATCCTTTCTTCCTTTCTTTTCTATTTTTTGCTGCTTATTTACGCAAAAAGACATTTATATGTTGTATGCCAAATATTTTATTTAAACGTTAATTTTTAAAAACTTAATTTCACTGCTTATAGATGTTTTTGATGCCTGATATTGAAAACTAAGATATTCCTTCAATATCTTTTCATTAGCAGGCCTCTGCCTCTTTCTTAGGATTTACAGGCAAATGACTAACTATTACTTATAAATTTTTATTTCATTTTTTTAAAGAATACTTATATTTTAATCTTTAATTAGTTTATTTTTATATAATAATAATTTAGCATTAGCACATAATTATAAACAATTATTTAAAAAACTGGAAATGTGTGAGAATATTAAGACGTACAATATTGCTTCAAATAGCTAAAGAGACTTATTTAAAATCTCAGGTACAATCAATTAGTGTCTTTGACTTTCCACACAGGTACTTTTAAGCAAAGCATAGAAAAGAGAATTTCAGTGAAGGAGCATTTTGTCGTTTGTAAGTAATTACAGCAGTAGGTATCTTCATAAATTATTTTGACATAAATAATTGCTAATGT